>BMAV01027448.1:58692-80087 GCA_019973955.1 Trichonephila inaurata madagascariensis | reverse complement strand
GCTTTAAAAAGTATTTTATTTGCGATTGAAAATTCCACCAAGATCAGCAAATAAATAAATATATAGAGAGTGTGATGTAATAGTGTGTAGGAATTGAAAAAATACCAGGCGAATAATCAAAATAAAACTATGCACATTTGAAATAGCTATATCTGGTAACGTTAAAAGTAATAAAAGATGTGAACTTATGGTTGCTTTCTTCCAAAGTTGTTCAATGGAACATCGGTTACAAATGCTTACTGCACAGAGCCGCAAGCCATGATGGATCAGCTTTCAATTAAACGCTCGCTATTGGTCAATCGCTCTTCTCCTATCTTATTGCGAAACAATGTGTCAGAAAGTGCAGTGAAACTGACCGTTACCTCTACGTGAGAGATGAAAATAGAAATTTAGTCAAACACATCCATCTTAATTTCACAGATCAATTAATTAGATCTCTTTACGTGGGTAGAAGTATGTTACTTTTATCAGACTTTTCGTAATATACTCATTATTTAACTTCTGTAAATGAACATTTGTAATATTTTTTTTATTCTAAGGTTATATTTTAAAGGATTCTTTTGCCTCAAATTTACATTTGGACATATTTTTCTTGTTAACGCGTAATTTGTGCATAATCATTTTCTGTAAAAATATATCTGAAATATGTATGTCCATGTATTTCTAACTACATATTTACTCTAACTTGAGTTATGTGTTGTAAATATTTAATTGATATTTTGTTCAAAAGAGTTTTTCTACACTTTATTATTTTTTTTAATATGAGCATTAATTTTTTTACGCATTCATTAATACAGGGTAGAGCGCGGAAACTTCCTTTTTTGAACATGTTGCAATGATGTTTGTAGGGAGAGGAGAGACATGGCGTAAATTTCGGTGGAAGGGGTGGAGTAGGGTATTTGTGTTTCTGCCCGTCTCAGTCTCAAACATGTTGTGATCGAGGCAGCAGCACGCTTTTGCCATGGAGGTGCATTTTTCTAACAGTCGGAAGGTGATTATGGTGCAACGTGCCTTTCGTCGTCACTTTGATATTCCTCCACGAGGTCCTGCTCCTGATCGGAAATGTGTTTTAATCTGGATGGATGCTTTTCGAGCAACAGGGAATGTCTCCAAAGTAAAAAAAGGACCTCCGAAGACCATTAGAACACCTGAAAATGTGAAACGAGTTCGTGTGTCAATTCAGGCAATGTGACAATGATCCAAACAACTCTTCTTACCGCTCTCCAAGAAAGGAAACTTCATAACATGATGGGGTTACAGCCCACACCTCCAGGGTTTCTATGGGTGTTTTAAGAACAGCCTTTCCTCAATGACTGATCTCCTTGTGAGGGGACGTAAATTGGCCTGCGTGCTCACCTGATTTATCCCTTCCCAATTACTTCCTGTGGGCTTATTTGAAGTCCTTGGTTTACAAAGATCTCCAGGACCCTAGAAGACTTACGGAACAACATTCGAGATGAAATTGACAATATCCCAGTCAATATGCTTGATAAGGTGACTCAAAATTTTCAAAATCGACTGCATCAATGCATTGCTAACAGAGAGCGACCTTTAACCACACATTGTGGTTAAAACTGTGCAAATCCAAAAATCCAATGTAGAGTTGTAGGCGGAAAATAACAATAAAGCCGAATAAAACGTGTACTGTGTTTTATTGCATTTTCAAAAAAGGAAGTCCCCCCGTATATATAATAAAATTATTACCACACAGAAACATACGTTTTAAAATGCGCAGTT
Organism: Trichonephila inaurata madagascariensis; assembly: GCA_019973955.1. NCBI lineage: Eukaryota > Metazoa > Arthropoda > Arachnida > Araneae > Nephilidae > Trichonephila > Trichonephila inaurata. Next base: position 78,350 of record BMAV01027448.1, on the reverse strand, counting down.
AAATTTTTCACACATTTGTTTTATTTGTTAAATATTTAATTGCGACTTTTTATTTCTTTTGAAAACATGAATAAGATCAATCGAAATGCTGGTACAGTTTATTTGCAATTGATACAGCTATGTTTAAGCAGTCAAATCAAAATTTCCTTTATAGCTTTCTATAAATGCATTTAAAAGACAAACAATTATTTTCATAAGTGATTAAAATATCATTTAATAATTAATGAAAGAATATTTAATATAATTATCGGTAACAGCTGCAAAATATTTATTTAAGTGTACTTCTCTTACTTTGAGTTTTGGGTGGGATGTGGACAGTTAGAGAGTGAAGGATAGCTTAGAAATCCTCCTCATTATTTCACCATGGCTCAGAATTACAAGATTCATCAAAATTAGTCCCCATATTGTTTCAAAATGTAATGGCAATATAGAATCAATCTCCCTTTGGATATAATTCGACCCTTTTTATCATTTACTTTTGGCAACAGCTAACTCCATAATTTCTCTGATCAATGACAATAATTGATGTAAAACATAAAAAATATATAAACTAGAATACAGTCAAACCTTCATATTACAAACCTCTATTTTGCAAACTTTTTCCTGAAACCAAGAACACTTTACTATTTTCTTCGTAAAATAACCTCCAAATAGCGACGTGCATTTTCTATTTATCCAACTTTTTCTCTTGTGATTCAATTTTTTCTCTTTTTTTAAAATATTTCAGAACATTTTCAAATTTTTCTCTCTTTTAGCACATTTTAGGGTGATCAATGGTCTTGAACTGGTTTTACCAGGTCCTAACTCACCAAGAGTAGAGAAAATGCCGTAATTTTTCAAACAAGAAAATCAAGCAAAATTAACAGATTAAATCGGTAATTAAATTGAAGGACGTATGTGGTAGTATATGTTTAAAATTACTGGTTATAAAATCTTCACATTTAAAGCTACTGGTAAGATTAAAATCAGAAGTGTGTCTTGAAAAAATTAATTAATTTTAATAAAAAATAATTTTACATGTTTAAAATACAATGTATTCTCGAACACACAGTGTGTTTTTTTTCTTGTTCTTCCTACAAATATCTTTTTGATGGGTAAGATACATAAAATGAGTAGATGTTATTTTTATTGCAAAAACAGTGAGAATAATTATTTTAAAACTTTTTATATAGTGCTTATGAATTTAAAATTTGTTTTTTAAGTGGTCTCTAAAGTATATTAAAAGATTAATCCCTATTTAACGAATTTTCTATATATCGAACTTTTTTTGGTAATTAGCAACTTCGTTAAATACAGGCCAGTTTGCATTTTTGAAAATCAGTATCATGGTTTTTGAGATGAGTCTAAAGAGTTTTAATTTCCTTGTTGAATGAGTCAATCTGAATCTTAAATATGTATTCGATTTGAAAAATCTCTACAAAAACAAAGTTAGAAACTGAAGTAAATCAATTTATCAATATAACTTATTTATTTTATAGATGAAATGCCATGTTTTCAAAGTACTTTGGGAATTAAATCTAAAATATTATCTGTGTAGCATATTTGTTTTTTTTAATTTTAGCATTTTTTGTTTTGAATTCCATTTCCGTTTATTTTCAAACTTCATAATACACATTTAAGGAAATTTGGTTATATAGTTAACTTAAGGACCAATTACTTTCTATCTTTAAAAGCAAACGAGGATAAAGATCGGAACAATATTTGTGGTAAATGTCGAAATAAGTTTTAAGTTTTTAAAACATTTTTTGGGAAAGCCTTTAAAAACAAGTTATCTAAAGTTGCTCAAACACTGGAATGATAAAATAAGGAAATACGCGAGCAATGCTATTTTCAGCTATAAATCACCGTATAATGTCAATTAAAATAGAAGATAAAGTTTTTATCTCTTTAATAAATAATTTGATGGCTCGTTTATTAAATGACTTCAGATTCCATGCCTAAATTTAACATTCATCCATATCTTTAGGTTGAATTTGAGAAAACATTTTAGGGGTTTTTCAGAATTTATCGTTATTACAAACCTAAAAGTTTCATTTGTGTTTTATTTATTATATTTTATAATTATATTTTATGAAATGGGCCATAAATTTCCCTTTATTGCTTGAGCTAAGTATTAAATGGCAAACTATTTCACTATAGTATGAAATTTTAAAAAAAAGGGAAAGTTTCTTGTGTTATATCTTGTATATATCTTTCCATTCTTTCTCAAACGCGTTTTAAACGTAAGTATTATTTTGATTTTTGGGAAAAAATATAAAATAATTTTTACTGTATGTATAAATAACAGTTTACAGTCACATACGAAATTAATAGAAATTTGGAATTTAATCAAGTTAAGGTTTGCATTTATTCCTAAATTTAATTGCAGACAATAAAAGACATATAAAGTTTGAATACGTGGAATAATTGGTACGTAATATAATAAAAGTTGGATTCTTGCCGATGTAAATTTCAGTTAGTAACGGAATTCTAACTCTGAATTGCTATTTGGGTAACTCTTTTTTGGAATAAAATTTGCTTTCCAGAAATATAATTTAAAGTAACAAAAAAAAATCAGTATCTACTGCATTTATATATCCTATTACAGTATTAAAACTTCATCGAAACTGAGAGTAAAAACTTTAATTTTTGTCCATCTAAATTTTTCTTATGCATATTTGTGCTCAACTTTCTTTTCGTTGACTAATATTACCAAATCCCTTTAAGACCCAACCCGCATGATCACCCGGGTTAGACATTCTTCTACATTTTTGCTTCTAGAATAATGGTATGTGAACAAATCCCGAAACCAACGATTCAGCGTGTTTTCAGAAAGTGTAAGGTATGATTTTTTATCAACAGACGGTGTTGTAGTCCATGTTTTACTTTCAACTGGCAAATCTAACTTGGTTTTCAAATACAGCGAAAACACGTTTTCTTTTTATTTGTCGTGAAAAGGTAATCAATATATTTCTAATTGCTTAAATACAAATTTTTGTATTAATATTTAAATAATTGTAAAATTGAAAAAAATATTAACTATGCTCTATTAATGTGGCTTTTAGGGCTCGGGATTTCGTTACCCGCACAATCGTGAGGGTCGAGCGTAACTAGTCACTGCAGCTGTAAAGGTAAGTACTTACCATGCGAATTTTCTTTTCTGTTTCAATAATTTTGATGAAAGCCTACATAAAAATCAAATATATTGTTTTTTAATTTATACCAAATTTTCTTGGGGGTCTCCATGACTGAGTTCCTTTTTTTCTTTCTCTCTCTCTCTCTCTTGCTCTTAATTTACTTTTTCACACATTTGTTGAGGAGTATGGCATTTTTATATTATCTCCACAGATATCTGCATTCATATCTCTTCCCACCTCCAGAAAAAAATCTGGGTTTTTTGGTGGGAGTTAGTATGGTGTGGTTTAGATATATTTTATTTTTTTAAATAATAAAATTTTCTGATGCATTTTCCAATTTTTTTTGGAATACTGTTGTAACGTTTAACCAAAAACTTTCTCAGGTGTCTAAAAGGAGAAGAATTCTCACTGAAGAAATTTTTTAATTGATGAATAAATCAAATAGAACTTAGATCAAAACTTAGTGATCTCTCGGATGATGACAATGCTGCGAACAAAACATATGAATCGTGTATACTGGAAGGAGAATCAAGTTCAGATGAGAGCGATGAAGAAACACATGGGAATATTTGAAATGAAAAACAATTTTGGATCATTCTTTACCGTCTCTTGAACACATTCGTTACATTTGATTTAGCAGTTGCAAATTCTTGGTTTCTGTGCAAACAAGATGCAAGATCAAATAAAATTCCTCTAAAAATCAAAATAGATCGCTTAAAGTATAAGTTAGAGATAGGTGAAGCGTTATCAGCCTCTCCATCTACTAACAAAAGTTTTTTAACTGATGATGAAGATAACAGTGTTGTGTAATTCCACTCGCAAAACGATCGAAGCATTATAATCCACTTGCTATACATGACATGGCTTTTATCCTGGCCATTCCATGATAAAAGACTTGACATGTAGAGTCGTTTTTGATGTGTTGATGACATTTCAAGGCCTCGTAAGTGCAGATTGGAAAGCTACGAAAGCAGCTCGAAAACATGCTGTGAAAAATGCAATGGTTATTTATACTTGTCAAAAACAAAAAAGAATTTTGCAGTAAACAAATAATGAATGAATAAAAGAGTTCATTTTCATCAATAACTTCCTTATTTGTAACAATTTTAATAGAATTAAGATTGCTTCTTCTATCAACTTGGAGCTAATAATGTATAACTCGTAAAATTTCGTAGGTGACCTGTTTCACAGATAAAAAAATAAAATCCACCCCGCACGATTGTGAGGTGTCTGTCTACATTCCAGGGAAGGGGGGGGGGTTTGCGGGAATTTTTTTTATTATTTTTCCCAATGTCATTGAGGTCCATATAGTATTAATAACCAAAAAAATTAATATTTGAAGATAAAAATAATTTGGGTCTTAAAGGGATATGAAAGGGTTATAACGCTTCAGAAAAATAATTTTAGTTTCTTTGATAATCAAAAGTACAGAACATAGATTATATTTAATTGATTTAATTTATACCATGAAAATATTTGATAATTGCAGTCTGTTTAAAAAAATAAGCAACAAAGATTAAAATTAGCCCAACTGGAGAAAAAGAAAGATTATTGCCTCACAAATTGCCTATGCAATGAATAGCGAAAACAGTTCCACAGTATATTTACATAACCCCCACATAAAGCTGTGTAATGCAATAGATACAAAAACAAGCTCATTTCAGCAGTTACTATTTCATTCGTTGAGTTGGGAGTTAAGTTTTTTTGGCGATCATTTCTTGATTACTTCGTTCCAAATTTCTGAAAAGGCGCCGTTTACGGCATTTGAGGGCAAACATAGCGGATATGCAATCGGATGGATCCTTTCTGGAGATTAACCATGGGAGATTGTCCAAGCCTTAACCCCCTTCCACGGCTTTTCACGAACTGAGCTCGGGCAGGCGAAATGCACCTTTCTGGATCTTCCCGAGTGTAGCTCGGGCACTGTGAAAATTTACACTGTAAAATCGGTTTTCCTGAATCCTTTCACTTGCTTTTATGGTTTCGAATAATTGAAAAGTACAATTCGGAGAAATTGTCTGCAAAAAGTGGACGTCTTTCTGCTGAGCAGCCCCCTTCACGTTTGTCTGAAAGACGCTTTGTCGATTACATCCCCCTAACAGAGAAGAAAAGAAATCCAACAGGAACGTGCATTATTTACTGGTCAAAGAGCGATAATAAAGGTAGGAAGAGAAACAAGATTCTACTGTCCGAATTGCGATGCTGGGTTACGTTCGAATTTATCAAACAGAATAAAATTCTGAATAACAGTTTCATAATTATTTATATAAATGCAAAAGATGAAAGTAAAATTTGTAATTCTATAGATAAAAGCTTCGTATTTTAAGCTTTATATTTATAGTTAGAATTAAATGATTTTTACCATGCAGAAAGCAACTTTACAGGTAAATTACTCCTTTACTTCAATAAATTTTTTACATTAATTTTTATGAAATTTTGTATGCGGTTGATGCTATTATGTTCAAAAAGGTATGTATGTTTGAAAATAAGCATAAAAAAGTGATATTTTTTATCCGTACTCCAGAAATAATATGATCCTTCAAGGGGTTAAGTGTTCATCCTTCAATCATCGGCCGCTTTTGGAATCGCTATCAAAATGAACATTCACTTCCTAACCAGCTATTCAGTTCAACGAAGACATAGAAGATGACCGGCTAGGTTACTATCACCAGTGAGGACCATTATCTGTGTCTGCTAGTTCGGTGTTATAGGATGAGTTCATCTTGTCTACTTCTTTCGAACGCAGCGATGTAATTCCAGAACAGTAATATCCCAACAAACTGTTTGCTTACGACTGCATTACAGTCATTTGTATTCCATGCGATCATGATTTCTTATGTCATTTACAACGTTTCACAGAAGAGCTCAGTCACTTTAGGTTCTGGATCACATACATTAAACACCTCGGCAATGGGCCAATGTTTTGTCCCCTGATGATTTCTAATTATACATAAACAACAATGCCCGATGGATACACATCTGAAAAATCCCAAGAATTCGGTCCCTAGCACACAATATAACTAAAGAACACATCTGTATGATATCGGATGGAGGACGATGGTGGACCATGAAACCAACCATGAAACCATCATTGGATGGTGGACCATGAAACCAACAGTCGTGTTGGTTTAATGGTTCGGTCTGGGATATTAGTTGACTGCTGAACTGATCTGCACATCTTTCGTCCCATTTCAGTGATAGCAGTTACTTATTCGAATGCAATTTGCAACCATATGTTCCTTCGTATCTGTCAGCCATGGGTCCTGATGTGATATGAATGGATGATAATGCCCTAGTACATACAGCTCGTGTTGTCAACTAATACGTGAGATGTGTAACATTGCTTCGAATGAAATTGCCAACATTTTTCACCGTCTTGAATCGAATAGAGCATATTTCGAACATGCTTTGGAGCTGTCTGTCTCTATACTGTTTAACTCTTTCCAAACCCTTAAGGTATCCGACTACGTTCGGAACATTGATTTTAAAAAGGCGCGAAAATGGATAATTTTCATGATATTTAGTGTCACTTATATTAGAATACATGTATAAAATTGTTTTAAGGACTTTTTGGCAAAAAAAATTATTTAAATACAATATTTCGGCAATAAATGAACTTAGAATAACCTTTTTTCAAAATGTTCTCCTTTTGTGAAAAATGCTTCTACTATAATATTATTTTGCCTGTATATAGCTCATACCTTTGTACAGAGGCTCAATTATGATTTTTGAAAAATTCACATTATTTTCAGAGTTACAATCATATGAAATAATTATCGGAATTTTTTTCTTAAAATTTCTCCCCTCTGTTGTCGTAAAACATGGATAAACCCACTTCTAAGTTATATGTTTCAAAAATTCTAGTTGAGCCTCTGTACAGAGGTCTGAGCTATATACAGGCAAAATATTATTATATAGTAGAAGCATTTTTCACAAAAGGAGAACATTTTGAAAATTTGTCATTCTATATTCATTTTTTGCCAAAATATCGTACTTAAATAATTTTTCACTGTAATACTATTCTTAAAACAATTTTATATACATTTTCTAATCTAATAGACACTAAATATCATAACTATATCCATTTATACACTTTTACAAAATCACGGTTTCGAATGTAGTCGGATATGTTAATGACTTGACATGTTTTCTTCGAGAATGGGGACAGATACTACAAAGTGTGATTGACGACTTGCTTGACGAATCTTCTTTGTCGAGTCTGTATCTCCAATAAAGGTGTCCCATGCCTTTCTCATACATTTTTGCAGCTAAACATTTTTTTCTCGAAAGTTAGAGACATTCTTGTTTATACTGCCTATTTAAATACTAATTGTTGTTTCTTCTGTTATTTTGTGTGGCATTACCTCTTTCTTTTTCTTTTACAGTCTGTTAAAAATTTTATTATGTTTCAATTAGTTCTTTTCATTTTATTACCATTTTCCCTTTATTGGATATTTTCTTAAACATAGTGTAGTTTGTGATGGATCTATACGCGTTTTTCCAACTAATCCTCTTGTGAAATCTTTAGGCTATCAATTCACGTTATTCACAACCAGCCCTTCGGAAGAAGATAATCGTGATTTGTAAATTAACTTACTATAAATAGGCGAGGGTTTCTAGCTTGATGGAGAAAACGAGAGTAGATATTCTCGAGCCAGGTGGTATTCCTACTGAAGGTATAATTTTATAGTGATTTGATTCTTATTATGAGGAAACTTTAAAGTGATGATTGTTCAGTAAGATTGAATTAAGATTAGATTAAATCGGATGATATGTTAGATCCTTAATTAAGACAAGTGTCAAGTTTGTTAGTCTTCTAATCACTAACGTTTTACTGTCATTGTTCCACTTTCACGGTGATCATTGAGATATTCTCTTATTATTATTAGTTGAAATTGTGTCTGTTCCTTGTGAGGAAATAAATAGATTAGTTAGATTACGTCGAGAGTTTTTTCCCTTCTCTCCACACATCTAGGTGCACGTGAGAGAGACGAGAGCCTCTAAAGTTTAATTTTTAATACTAAAATGTTATCTTTACAAAATTATATTCTAAAATTGCACTCATTTTAAAATACCCTATCCGTCAAATTTGAGTATTTAATTTAGTATCTAATGTTGTTATCAAAATAAAGTGTTGAACAATGATTCATTTAATATCTTATTTTGGTCGCTTAAAGAATCTGTGGATGATATTTATTAACTTACATGGTTGAATACGTGTCAATGAAACAACTTAAGGCCAATATTTCGGCAAAAAATTAACCTAGAATAACCTTTTTTCAAAATGTTCTCCTTTTGTGAAAAATGCTTCTATTATAATAATATTTTACCTGTATATAGCTCAGACCTCTGTACAAAGGCTCAACTATAGTTTTTGAAAAACTCATATTATTTTCAGAGTTACAACCAATTGAAATAATTATCGATGTCTTTTTTTCTTAAAATTTCTCCCCTCTATTGTCATAAAATATGGATAAACCCACTTCTAAGTTGTATATTTCGAAAATTCTAGTTGAACCTCTGAACAGAGGTCTGAGCTATATACAGACAAAATATTATTATAATAGAAGCATTTTTAACAAAAAGAGAATATTTTGAAAATGGGTCGTTTTATGTTCAATTTTTGTCAAAATATTGTACTTATATAATTTTTTATTGTGATACTATTCTTAAAACGATTTTATGTACATTTTCTAATCTATGTGACACTAAATATCATAAATATTTCCATTTATAAGCTTTTGCAATATCACGGTTCCGAACGTAGTCGGATACCTTAAGAAATTTAGGAAAAAAATATTTTTTAAATACAATCATAAAGAAAATTTTAAAGTTTTCAGGAAAAAATAAATTAAAACTCAAATAAAAAAAATTTCTATTATTTTTTTTAAATTAATGCATTAGTTATAAAGAGCCTTATTTTGAACACGTGCATAGAATTTCAAATTGATAGCATAAATAGTTTCTGAGAAATGCTGCACGCAAGCTAAAATTTTTTGTTTTGCGAAAAATGAAGTTAAAGTTAAGAAAGATATAGGATTTTCGTTTCAGTTTCAGTACTTATTTCTCAATAACTGCAGAAGTTTTTACAGTATCAACGTAATTTTGGTACCAAAATGCTCAGAAATATTGAGGCTTTAACAAATATTTTTTTTTTCAAAAAAATGAAAGATTTGCAATTTATGAATCCTGAGAGCCTTTAAAAGCATAAAATAATTTTTGGTATGTACAAGATTTCTTCACGTATATCGGAACATTGTATGGACTTATGATTGCCCCCACCCCTTCTAATTTTCACTCAACACATTAAATCTAAAAATAACATATGATGCTCTCTTATGAATATTTCGAGGGCGAATCAAAGATAAAGAGACGTTTTTTTCTGAAATATTATTTACCAATTGTCTATTCATCTTCCTTTTTGTTATTCACATTTCCCCCCAAGATTTTGGGATTATTTTATTTCTGTATAATAACAGGAAGCTGAACATATATAAAAGCAATTGAGTACAGATTTTCTCTACTTCTTTAATACGTTGAAATTTTTTTCTGATACTTCTTTTTTGAGGGATCCAGGCTAATAATATTCCGAAGTTGACATGTATGATTTTCAAGAAGGATGTTTGAATATTGTTCACAGGGAAGAATTTTTGTTTTTTCTTGTGTAACAAAATCTGAGGGTCTTGGAATTTTTCAGGGAAAGAATTTATTTCTCTTCACAATGCAATGTCTTTTGGACCCACATACTGCTTTAAAAATTTCTAACAAAGCATTAGTATACATGGATTGTTCTCTTGTAAAAGAATTATACATATTTTGGAGAGTTTAAATTTCAGCACAAATGAGTGCCTTAAAATATATTTTATTCATGATTAAAAAAATTCCACCAATATAAATAAATATATAGAGAGTGTGAGCTAATAGTAGGAATTGAAAAAAATGGGCCTTGTTAAAAACAGATCTTTTGCATTTATAAAGCAATAATATTAAATATATGGTACTATGTACTAATGCAAAAATCGCCAACGTTCATGTTAACTCACCAAGTTGGCAACCCCAATTCCGCATGTGTCATATGCGCTGAATTAGCAATAACGTGGTTTATTTCATATAATGTCCCCAATAGGTTGCGATAATATCTAAGTGCCATATATATTTTAAAACATAAAATTATTATGAGAAAATTACATAAATATATTTTCGGGTAAATGTTATAGTTACCGTGTGTGAAAAAACAATATTTGGAATCATATATTACATTGTATCCTTACATTAGGCTTAATCTTTAACAATATATCAAGATAAATTTAAAAAACTTTTTTAGTAAAATTTATTACGTAATAAATATGACAAATTATTTACCAGTTCAATAATACATTTTTTTGAGCTTGTGTAATTTAAGAATTGTATATACAAGGAAATTTTCTGTTGGTGTTACTTTTGAAATTGAAACAGCACCCAAAAATAAGACACTGAAATTCCATTTGCTACCGACTTCGAACAATGCTCACGGTGCCTTCAATATCAGAGAATATATATTGGAGCTTGATCAAATGTGGACAGGGATTATTGGAAATATCTGTTTCATCCATAATTCCATTTTCCAAAGTTTCCGAATATTCGATTTTATTAACCACTCCGGTCCAGAGTACGTTTTACCAAGCTCTACGAGATTCGATATAGAAAATCTTCACAGTTGCTCTCTCATTTCCAGATTTGATTACATTGTTGAGTATAGTAGTGGCTAGTTTAACAGAAGTATTTTGAGCAGCAGTTAGTTACATTTGATTAAGAGTCGCATGTAGGAAATTGATTCGAGGGCTTTAGTATCGAAGTTACGTTTACTATTGATCTCTGTGTCCAGAATTAGAATCTTCAACGAGAATATTAAGAGGTTGTTTCTATGACTAATAAGAACTATTGCAGTACACTTCCAATCTCCAAAATCAGCAAGTGAAGAATGATATAAATCTAGGTTTAAATATATTAAACAAATAATTTTCAATTCTACTCCAGATACAGGTAAGATGTATTCATGATATATTGAAAAATAGATACGTGCTTTAAAACTACATTCAAATCTCTATGTAACGAACCTCTCTATATTGCGAATTTTTCTATATAGCAAACTTTTTCCTGGAACCTTGAACATTTCACGGTTTTCTTCGTAAAATAACCGCTCTATAGCGAAGTGCACTTTCTATATAACGAACTTTTTTCTTTTGTGATTCAATTTTTTTCTTCCTATTTTTAAAATATTTCTGAACATTTCAAGTTATTACCTCTTTAACATATTTTATGGTGACCATAAATCTTGAACTGGTTTTATTAGATCCTAACTCACCGAGAACAAGAGTTACGGTCTTTTCATCCAAGAAGTGCAAACTTTAACCCCCATTATCCAGTTTACTAGAAACATCTTCGATATCTCCTTTCACATTCAGTGCAGTTGTCCCATGTCCATGTGTTCTAGTTATAAAATAATGTATGTTTAATATTACTTGTATGCTTTAAAATAGAAAATGCCCTTAAAATTCATTAATTTCAATAAAAAATTAATTTCTTTATACTGAAAATACAGTGACACATTTGACATTTTTCTTTTCGTGTTTTCCTTGAGGATTTTCTTTTTTCTTTTCTTTCTTTATTGGTAAGATATATAAAATAAACCTAAATGAATTTTAAATTGGTGTGAATAATTGCTTTCTTTAATATACATCTTTTATGAGTTTAAAATTTGTTTTATGTGATTTATATAAAGTATATTAAAAGACGAACCTCTGTATAACGAATTTTGCATATAACGAACTTTTTTCCGGGGTTTCGCGACTTCGTTATATAGAGGTCCGACTGTATTTTTAAATTAAGGAGAAAATAATTACTGCAGTTTTAGAAATTCACGTAATATTTTTGTAGTCATTTCTTAATATATTTTTGAAGTATACTTACACCATGTCATATAAAAAGCAATGGACCAGAAAAGAATTATCCGAATGAGACAAAAAAACGTTGCATATAATGTACTAGCTGTTACTCTCCGGAATCATTGGATTATACATTATATGATTATATACTGATTTTAAATTATTGATGTCCAAGTCCTAAAATTAAGCTTTGAATTATATTGCAAAGTATTCTTATAATCCTAATCCCTTGATAGAAAAATGACATGATTTTATCTAAAGGAACCATACTTATCTATTTCCTTCTTATACAGCCTCCAAAGTTCGAGTTGATTTCCACAAAATCTTTCTAAGCAGATCTCAACTCGTCTGAGGTAGCATGTTTGGTAAATTTCAAGTCTATGACGCTAAAATCTTTAAACGTGATATTTTAAGTATCTAAAACACCCCTGCAATAACCCGCCCACTAATCTAATTTCAAAAACCTCGTTCTTGGTGGATCTTTGTTCAACAAATGAGATATATTAGCCAGATTAAAAGTTTGTAAGTCTAATAGTTCAAAAATCAAGCTTTTATCCATAACACTTCCCCTTTGAAGTCGATTTTGTCAAACCGAGCACTTTTATTGGATCTCTTTTACGCAAATAGACATATTTGCCAGTTTTCAAGTCTGTTGGTCCAGTAATTTAAAACTAGAAGTTTCTTCCATAAACCACCCTAAAATCGTAAGCCCACTTAAGAGTCAAATTCCACAAACCCGTTCTTAGTGGAACTATACTTAACAAAAAGAAAGTACTTACCAAATTTTAAGACCTTCAAATTTAATTTAAGGGTTAATAGTTTCGGAGATGTGGGTATGAGTGAATGGAGAGTGAAGCACTTTTCTCATTCGCATATATAGATTAGTATTGAAAACAAAAGATAAACAGTATCATATGAATTGAATTTTTTTATTCAGAAAATGCAGCTAGAAAGGAGAAAAAGATTAATAATGCTTTGCGCAACCTCTGGCTCTCATGCCAGATCTTAAACGGCTGGGCACTGATTCGTATATTTGGTTGATGAACATTTGCAATATTGCTAGCCATGCATGCTCCAATTGGTGAGATAGTTTGATAAAATTCTTGGATGGTACAAGCCATCTGGTCATTTGAGTGTCCAAAAGTGCATAATTGGGCTGAGAATGGAGACGCTGCCGAACAGGGAAATGTTGAAAAAGCATGTAGCAATAACAGCGAGGTGTTATCCTTTTGAATTTTAAGTCCAAAGTTCTATGCAAGGAAGCATAATACTAAAGAGATTTGAACGGCATACCGTAGTATCGCGTTAAGCTGCCAAGGATGAGGAGCAAAGAGGGCTGTTTATAAAACTAAATGGTAAAAAAAAAAAAGTACCAACATATTTTCCTTCCACAAGTCTCACATTTCGCGAAACCATCAAGTAATATGTAAGTTAATTTGAAATATCGATGTTAATGTGTTGTCTCAATCAATTGAAATTTTGCTAATTGGGGAAAACAGGCCTTTCGTTAAATGCGTAATTCAAATCTACTCAAAACTTATAACTGCTTCTAAATTTTTCTGCAGTTTCAACTCGATAGCATAATAAACATGGATTCAAATATGGGCGAGTTGTAAAAAATGCAGATAAAAGTATTGACATGTGTACGCTTGTAACAATCTAAATGTCAATGTTATATCTTAAATGGTTATCCTTTATGTAATTAAAAGGTAATTATTTGCAGAAAATAATTCATTTTAATAGAATTAAAGAAAATGTATTTATATCCCCTTCCGGTTTATTTTAAAAATGTATCCTGAAAATAATATATGGTTTAAAGGTTACATAGTTACACTTTCCAAGGAGAAATATTCGTACCAACAAATTTTAAAAAAGTGTAAAAATTTCGATTAATGCCTTTTAATCAATGACGTTTATAATATTTTAAATTTGAAAAAGGAAAACATCTAACAAAAAGTAAAAATGAAAACATGATCAGAAAACTTCATCCCAAAACGGTTCAAACGCAGGCAACAATCAAGAAAGTGAAGTCTCTTATCCTAGCAAAAAATCCACCGACTGAAAGATTCATTGCATTAAAACTGGAAATATGTTACGGAATCGTAATTTAAATCATTCATAAGGGTTTAAAATTAAAATAGATGTTTAAATCTTTAGTTCGTCTCCGTTCTTTAAAAACATATTATTGAAAGAAAAGCAAACGATAGCAAATTATGCAAAAGACACATAGCTGCAGACAAATTGAAATTTTTGTTAACACTCGATAAGGCATTGGTAAATACAAATGACTGTAATAAAAGACGATCAATTTTCTATTGCTCAACTGACAAGAATGACAGTACGAAATGGCTCCGTAAGCGTACGAAAAATTTCCAAAGACATTCATGATGAATTTTACTACAACGGCAAATTAAACACCAAAAAGTCTAAAGTAAAGCCAAAATTAATCCACTCTACAATCCACAGAATATTTTAGAACTAATTTATGGTGTAGAAGTTCCTGTCTTAATGGGAAGGACATTGACATAATTGAGCTTCATATGCACAAAGCCTCTAGTCACTCTGTGACGGGCTCAAGCGTCTCTTTTCTTTAACATAACCTCTGGGTTCTTTGGTGGCCTAGATTAATGGCGACTCTTTTTCAACCAAAACCCAAGAAGTGAAATGTGAACAAGAAATGCAAATAAGATAGCTTTTAAAAGAACAGAAGTTTCAGTAAGCATGATGGCAATTTGGGGAATGTTTTGTTTGGAGGAGATACAAGTGTGAATTGACAGCCTATCGTAAAGTTACCTAGAAACTCAGCCATTACTACAAGGTGCATACCATTGCACGCGGGCCCAGACGTTTCCATTTAAAGCTTGAAGTTAAGTTTGGATTAAGGTAGGATTGATTATTTGATATTAGGACTTATAATATTATTAGAAGTGAGAGTAGGTGGATTGAATAATTATTTAGAGAAAGTAGTCTAAGTTACGCGATTCGGTTTAACTATCATTGTGTGTGTTTGTTCATTCTAGATTCTCGCTATTTAAATTTATCTAAATTGTTAGACATTTAAGATCTATTCTTAATAAAGTCATATTAAGAATTTAAAATGTCTATTCCTTTTACAAATATTACACCTCTAGCTCAAGCTCACAATCAAAGATACAGTCACCAAAGGGGGCTGTATCACAACTCGTCTAAGTCGACTGAAATTATTTAGCAAATAAAGAATCAGAAACAGGAATAAAGTGTATACCGTTTGATAAAATGCCTGTAAAGTCACCTAACGATTCTCCAATGGATTTCTATGCTTTCGGTTCATTATAACGAGCCTTAGAAAAACGGCATCCAAAACACTGAACGGATTTTTGAAAACAGTTCAAGAGGAATGGATCAAAATTTGCAGGACAGCACTAAGAAAAGGTTTACTTTCATAAAAACTTTGAGTTAGCGCTGTTGTCAACTTTTTTCAGAGACTCTATAACCGCCAGTACTTCTAGTTCGTAACTGCACAATTTCTAGCGAAAAGCGGTCTTTCACACACATAACATAGGAATAGTTTTTTTTTCTTGTTTTACATTTTGGTTTTATTTTGGAAATTATCTGTGGAAATGATTTCTACCTGCTACGTTCGCGTCTTTTTTACTGTAAGCATAATTATCGTTTCTACTGTCAATATTATTAGGGTTCCACGAGTCATGCAGGGATCTGTTTTTTGAAATAAAAAAATATATCGCAAGCTTTTTCTAGCTCCTCTGACACAAGCCACGAATCCGCCTGTGCAATTTTAATATGTGAAGCAGCTTCTGGGTCTAAAGTATCTTAAGATTGATCACTGACCATTAATAAAATAGGGATTTAAATCATTGACATTTCTGATTTTTAGGTAATATTGAAACATAGCATTTAAACTTGTAGCGAATTGTACATGAGATTCCTCAGCATGCTTTTTGGCTTTTCTAAAATTGAGTAAGCATTCCTGAGCATTGGGCTGGAATTCTCTCAAAACTGGTGATTTTACTAATTCATAATTTTTGATTTTGTCATCTTTTACATAAAGCAAAATGTTATGTGCTCTCTCACCAAGAATATTAATAAGCATTTCGGATTTCAGGTTTTTTGGGACAATTATAACTCTGAATGATCCTTTTAGGTATGGAAGGAAAAGAAAAATTTTCAGCTTTCGTTGGGATTTGTATAGTCAATGTTTTTGCGAAAGTCACTTTGCTTAAAAGGCCGGGTTGCCGTGGGTGAAATAAACATGTTCTAATGGGGATGAAAAAAAAGGAAGCGTATTTCGACATTCGAAAAAATGGAAAGCTGTGCAACAATACCGTGGATATAATCAACATGGAATATAATATTGAAGGAAGAACATTGAATGCAACATTGAAGGACCAACAACGGAAAAGATTACTAAATCAAATCAATGAACAACAACATGTGGATTAACGTACACCAAAATACTCTGCCATTAAGAAATATAGGTCCTTGAAATGAATAGTTTTCATATAAGTAATAAAGAAGTGACCGAGTTTTGCTTAACAAGACTTTTCAGAGAAGAAGAGCAATGTAACATGATATTAAACTTTTATAGTATATTTTGTGTTAAAGTATATTGTTTATATTTTAAAAGAGAAAGTTGAGAGTGTGTTTTTTATTATACAAATTTTTGTGAAATTTTAATGTACTTTACTATTTTATTTTAAAATGTTAAATGAGTTAATATTTATGATAGTTATCGGTGTATTAAAGTAGAAAGATATGTTATAGTTATATATTAGAGAAATGTGACTCTAATGTATTAATACTAATGATATTGATTTTGATGAGAAACAAAAATAAAGCCACATTGCATTCTTTTTTTCTCCACTAAATTTTATTATTTTGTTAATTATTTTATTCATCAGTAACTTTATTGCATGTAATTTAATCTTTTTCATTTTGAAATTGTGTGTTTTGATATACTGGCCACATATCAGGATTCACTGTTTCTCGAAATTTTCCTTATTTAAATTTAAATTAACAACTTGAAGCTTATTTTTGGATATTATACAGTGGATGGAAGAGAATTCAATCATTATAAATTTTTGTACAGGTCAAGAATCATTAAGTGGACAAACGTCTTTAGTTTGATGTGTACACCTCTTATTGTTTTCATATTAGCATTCCTGAGCATCTGTGATTTGATCACGCAGATTTCTCATAGAGATGTGTTTAAAAAGAAATAGTATGATGCAATTCATATTAGTGAATGTGAGATCTAAGAGAAAGAGAAAATTTTGTCTATCAAATGAATACACTTAAAAAGTTACGGAGTTATTCAAAATATTTTAAAGATATTGTTAAACAAAATTTAATATTTTGAAAATTTTATTTCATCAAGATGTAGTCTTTGTTGAAAAGTAAATACTTAAGGTGATGATAGACTTATTTCTAGACGTGAGTCCACTTTTCCGATTCAAAATTAATAAAAGAGCTATTATATTCTTCTAATTCTTATATATTTACATTTTTATAACGCATATAAATTAGAATATTGTTTATTGTGTTGAATAGAGTAGATAAGTTGTTATACACCATTTTCATATTATTAATCATTTCATTTATTAGAGAGTGTCTATATGTTAATGTTTTAACAATGTATTTCATCTATGAAAAATGTTGAGTAACAATATTAGATATTACTGCGATGGTGCCAGAGTAGATTTTAATACAAATTTATTATCTTAGTATTTGTATGATATCATGCATTTTTATATCCGCTATCTTATTGTTAGATATGAAATTATTTTCCAATATATATAAGAAAATGAATAAACTATCTGCTAACTATAATAGAATCTAATATTATGAAAGTATAGAAGGAAACGAGTAGCTCCGGTCTTGCAGATGACATGTAATTTCGAAAACACCAATGTACATTTATGTGTAAGAAATTTCAATTTTATCAATTAATATTTTAGAAAAGTTTTACTATTGTGTTTAGTGTTATAATTTTGTTTACTTTATTGTATTTTGATTTTAGTATTCCTATTACTTAAATCTGCCTGTTGTGCGTAATATGTGTTTCCAAATGATGTTATGTATTGCTTTGTACACATTGAAAATTGATTACTTTTGTAAGAGAGAAAAACTACGGCAGTGTCTCCCTCTTAAAATTGGAGGGGGACAAATGTAAAGATAATTAAATTAGATTTCGAAATAAATTCCCTATAAAACATTTAACTTTTATTTTACATTACATCTTCAAGTATTAAATTAAACATCCAATTATTTCTCCGAAACAGATAGCCCAATCACAAAAAGTTTCTAATTCCAGATCATTATATTTTATAGCCTTATATGTCAGCAATAACTTTCAAGTATAACCCATAACTAATAACGGTACTTCACATCTGGGCATAAGTGGTGAAGCCACTTAGATTTTACTTGGAGTCTTTTTTTTCTCTAAGAGTAACATCTCTTGATGGCTATCTGAATAAAATCGTTTTTAACAAAAAAGCTTAGTGTTGACTTGAAACTTGTCATAATATAAATATATATACAGTCAAGCCCTGATTTACCTAACTCCTATTTTACGAATTTCGTGATTTCCCAATTTTTCTCTGACCTCGATTAAAATAAAAGGAAAACCCATTTTTGAAGAATAATAAACTCCGAATTAACAAGTTGTTTCAACAGCTAAAAATTTATTTTTAATAGTTTTCATTAGAAAAAATTGATCTTTTTTTCAAATGATATCATTTTCCAGAAAAAAAGACTTTTCTTGAAAGCAGCGAAGTTCTACCCTAAGGGGTGTAGTCTATTATTAGACTTTACTAATACAGATGAGTCATGAGTGTAGCCTATCGTATGAGTTTTGAATTGGACAGGAAATTCCTTTCTGAAACTCCTATCAAAATTGTTACATTTTCTAATATTTTGCATTCTTTGAAAATTGTGAAAACATACCTCATGCAGCAAAATGTAAATAATGCAGTATTTCGTTACCTGTATAAATTCGAAAAAGAACTCTTTCGAGTCAGTAATCAAATGAATTGTCAAACATCTATAAGTCAGTTTCTTAAAATTTCCCATTAACTGGTGCTTTTTTTGCTCATAGTATTTTTAGCTGCAAAATAAAAAGAGTGTTATTTCTAAGTATAGATATTTTTTGTGTCGTTTCTTAATATGGAACTTCCATGTTGGGAACACACACATATATACTGTGAATTTACCAATCGAAATCAATTATTAATTAAAACTGCATGCATAAGTAATTTTCCCTGTAAATTAAAATCTTCTTATGATTTAATTTAATAATATCAAGAATTTATTGATATGTTAATCATTTTAACTGAAAACTGTATTATGTAGCTTAAGATTAAGAGAAAATTATCAATGAATGTAAATAAATGTATTAAATAATTTCCTTAATATTTATTACTTGAATAAAAAAAAATAGCATACCAAAGTGCTATAACACAATTTTAATAATGCTTTTACCTTGAAATCTAATTTCATGAAATCAAAATTCTACATATGGTAGAATTAACGTTGAAAATACTGCTAAATTAAATAAAATTTAAGATCTTTTTAAAAAAGAATAATATAAGTAATATGAGTATCTATAACATTTTAAGAAATC
>BMAV01027448.1:10047-20481 GCA_019973955.1 Trichonephila inaurata madagascariensis | reverse complement strand
GGATTTTATACAGTCAGTTTCGTTATTTGTAAGTATTCCATTTATTCATTATCTTTAGAAACAATTTTGTCAATTTTTAAATAACGAGGATTGATTAAAGAGCGTAGATAGACAAAATAATGACTTATCCAATTTCTTTGAAATAAAAAATGTAATATAATACATAACGCTTCCAAAAAAATTTTAATTCCAGGAATACATTAAAGTATCTGACTACGTTTGGAACCATGTTTTTAAAAGAGCGTATTAATTTTTTTTTGGTATTTAGAGTCACCTGTGAATTATATAAAATATATATATAAAATTGCTAAAAGAATATTATAAGAAGAAAAATATTTTAAATACAAATTTTTGGCAAAAAATGAAGAAAAAATGTGAAAATTTTCAAAATAATCTCCTTTTACATATGACTAAAGCTTCTATGCGGTATGATGTAGAAGTTCGGGAACAAGGTGTAGAACCCCTTACTCTGAATAGTTCGCAGCACCGAAGCACATCCACCTTCAAAGTAGTCCCCTTGGGTGACGATACACTTCTGCCAGCGTTCGTGTAACTTATGGAAGCTATTTTTCACAGCGTCCCGTAAGACCTCATGTGATGCTCCTTTCACCTTATCTGATGACACAAAAGGCACTCCTGTAAATGCTTTTTTTATGATGTGAACAGATAAAAGTCACACGAAGCTAAGTCTGATGAATAGAGGGGATGCGGAATCACACGTTATTACGAGTTTTGTTGAAGAACTCTTTTACCGATTGGGATCGATGTGCTGGTGCGTTATCATTTCTGAATATACCAGTCGTTTACTCTGTCAGAACTGAGAACGTTTATGACGAATAGATTTCGTCAAACTACGTCTTCGAGAAGTGTATCACCTTAGCGATTTGTTCAAGTGTTCGGTGACGATTTTTTCTAACACATTCAGACACCTACGCGACATTTTTTGCGTTCCGTGAAGTCCAAGGTAGTCTAACGCGTTCATGGTCTCCGATGGATTCTCCGTCTTCTTTAAGACTCCGATGCCATTCGTAAACCTTAGATCTCGCCAATGTAGATTCATCATACACCTTACTTAGCATTTCCAAGGTCTCCATTGGTGTTTTACCTAAGCGTTCTATAAGCGAATTTAATAATAAACGCTGTTCAAGAAAAGCAATTTTTTTTTTTGCATCGCCAAGTAGCTTCGGAAAGTAACAGCTGCTCGTGTGGTTCGGTCACATGACATGCACTAAGCCAACCTAGCCAGATAGGGGAGGGTTGGGAGAATCCATTTCAAAAGGTTTAATTTTTGGTACTTGTTTTCGTCGTCAGCAATGGCACTAGTCCCCGAATTTTTGGATCGTACTACGTGTAATAAAAATATTTTCCCTTTTTCGCAGACTTCTTTACAGAGCCCGAACTAGGATTTTAAAAATATATTAGTTAGAAGTAAATTTATTCACATTTTAATACATCGGAGAAAGCATTTTTAACAGAAAACACCCGTTATTATTTAGATTGACATTAACTTTAAAAATAATGTGGATTCTTCAAAATTCCTACCTCAGGCTCTGTAATTAGGGGGAGGTAAGCTAAATGCCGCGGGATGTCAGCATTAAAATTGACTTCGATATTCAATTGAGAGAAAAATGAACTTATATTTTAAGACAAAGAGGCACTTTATATGACAAGAGGCACTTTCGTACTACAGTACGACCGGGATAGTACGCCCGTTCGGTATGAGTGAAGTCGTAAAAGTGATTTGTAGGGGGTGCGGTAAGCAACAATAGAGGAAGTGTACAAGGTACCAAAAGGCTCTGTAGAGAAGTATTAGCTATGTATACTGACAAAATATTATTTTAGGAACCTTTTACATAAAAGAATACTTTAAAAGTATATCCGTTTTTTCCAAAAAGTTATATTTACAATTTTTTTATAGTAATAATATTTTTAAAAATTTTTTATAAGTATATTCTAATTCACAAATGACACTTAATATTAAAAAAAATATTCCTTTATTTACTTTTCTAAAGTTACGGTTCCGAGTGAAGTCAGATAACTTACCTCTTTTAACATACTATTAGTTGATTTTTTTTTTTCGTTTCTTACGATTATTTAATTTTTAAAAAAAAATAATATTCGTTAACATTTGTACTTTCTTTATAACTAATTAAGTGCTAATTTATAAAAAAAACTGTCACTGTTGTTTAAAGTTTTTCAAGCATATATATTCATTTGTTACTTTATTAGACTTTCTTCTGGATTATAACTTTTTTTCTCTCTCTTTCGTGAGTTTTTCTTAAATCCATTTTTCAAGTAAAATATTTATTTTAATCTTATTGTTAGATGTTTTTGTGTACAAGATAGTGATTACTCTTTCCATAAAACTGGGGATATGTTTTGGTTTATAACACGGGTGAGCAGTTAATTGTTTTGACTCGAGGCCCACATTATGGAAGCCGAGGATATCGGTGAGCCGCATCTTTTTAAAAGGATTTCATTCATTAATTAACTTTGCATCTTGGAAAAGGTATGAATTGCACCACAATTACAGGGTGTCTGGGCTTAAAATATACAAAAGTAATGGCTTATTATTACAGAACTACCCATAAGAATATAATAAACTGTTCATCCGTAGATTGGAAAACCCTCCGAAAGTTTTTGGGCCTAGTCCGATCGGCCGTACGAGAGCGCATTATTAGGCAATCGCAAACGATAGGCATGTTATACTGTTTTCATTAATAAAGATGTGGACCCACAGCAATAGGTGCAGCGCGTACTTTGGTTAGCAGAATTAAAATCAGTCACGCGAGTACAGTGACGTGTTCGAACAGAATAGAATGTCGTTACTGTCTTGGATAATAGACTTAGCAGGACTCCTACAAAATAAATCACACACACACCTGATCAACAATGTCTTCTATAACGAAAACTTAAGAATACTTGCCAGTTTGAGATATCAAAGTTCCATCTCCTTTAAAATTTTTTCTCATTGGTGGATAGATTTTGATGTCGAAGGATCGACATTCCAATCTGTTCGAACACGTCGCTGTACACGCGTGACATTTAAATTCCGTTAAGCTCAAACACCCTGTATAAGTTAAATAAAATAATGGAAATTTTATTCAATCTATTTATTATGGTATTTTCTCATATCCAAAGCCACTAGTACATTTCATTTTAGAATCAATTTAATGAGACAAATGTACCCTATCACACTTTTCTACAATTTTATTTGTTTCTACAATGAGATTGCTTATTAAAATCCTCATCGCAGTCCTCAGGTTAATTTCAAACATTTTGCAGCTATTTTAAGTTTTTTTTATCTTCATGTAAGAATAACCATGTTCACAAATATATATAGAACATTTTCTGTCTATTTGGTTTTCTTTCTGACTTGGCGGGGGCCGCAGAAAATTGGCCCGTTGTTCTGTTTTTTGTCAACCCCTTCTCTGTAATAATTGTTTAATGAAACAGTTGGGAAATATATGAAGTAGTATAAATAATATAAGCACCCTTGATTATTATGCATTTTTGTATATGAAATCTATACAAAAAAGATTTCTTTTAAAATGTTAAGTGTTTTTGAAACTATCTATTAATTATAGTTTAATTTTGGAAAAAGCTTTACATTACATTGCAATGTTACATTCTTTTGAACCATTATACACTGTTAAATTTTTATACAGAAGATCAATTCTAAATGTCTTGTTTCCAAGATGGAATTTCATTCTTTCATCGCAAACGTACTTGAATTCATATTTTTATTCCAGTGATAGAGATGGTAAGTCCCATGTACCGTTCCATGGTTGGAGTAGCCATTAATTTCGGATGGTGCTTAGCTTTCATTAGCCTTCCCGGTGTTGCTTGGATTATAAGGGACTGGTTTTGGCTCCAATTAGCTGTGACTCTCCCCAAATTACTCTTTATTTCTGTATTTTGGTAAGTTATTTTTTTATGTTTTATTGTCTTCTTTTAGAAATGATCTTTTTGACTAATCTTAATGCAGATATATATTTTATTGCTTATAACCTTTTAATATTCTTTATTATTTAATTGTACATTATATTTAGATAGCAATTAAGGGGGGAAAAGAATCTGTTCCAAGTTGCATGGAAGAATTAAACGTTCAGAACGTTTAAACTTTTTGCGTGTTTCATCTGATTTATCTGACGTTGTATCGTGTTTGCCCCAAAAAGATTTCAATTTTTGGTATTATTCCAAATATTTATTGTCTGCGAATATTTTGAGCCGCAATACGCGACCGGCAGTGTCGCGTTGCTGGTTTGTGTGTGTGTGAAAGCTAGTGACACCACACGTAGGTGTGGTGCGAAAGTTTGGAGAGATGGTTGCTGGCTCAGGTGTCGTCTTCGTTACTTGACTATGGTTATTTTATTACATTTTTTATACATCTTTAGGGGGGCCGGTACGTCCATAGGAGCCCATATTAAATTGCTTAAGTTTATGTGTACCTTTTTATCAGAAACTACTATCTTTTCTTGAATAAAATTTTTATAGTAGGTTATGTATACTATCAATAACACATAGACACGGTTTTTTTTTTGTTAAAAATTAAATTAATTATGATTTTTTTAAAAAATGTCCTATTTTTTTCCCTAAAATTTAGTTTAAAATAGTAATACACAGAAATGTTTGCTAGATATATATAATTACATCCATTAAAATGTGTAAACATGTCAAAAGTCTGTTTACTGAAAATTTGAAGGTTATATAATAAGTAATTTTTGAGAAAAAGGTACATAAAGTGAAAAATATTACATTTTGAGAAAACAGGCTTTAAAGTAAAAATTTGTAATATTTTGACCATTTACTTCTTTTAATACTTTCCAGAAGTATATGTGAAGCATTTTTTTACTCTCTGCTCATATAGAAGACTCTCCTAATTTTCTTTTTTTCATTATTTTTAACAATTTTGCTTTTTTGGGGGATTTCAAGATGCTTTCGTTGGGCTACACGATTTACGTCTACACGTTACACACGGGCTCTGATTGACTTGTATCTAGTTTTTTGAAGCATGCCACACAGTTATAACTTGGTTCAATATCACAATGTTTTAAGATCATTATTGAACTCTGCAATAGCTATATTTACCTCTAAATTTAGAGTTTTTGATTCCACAAATGTAGATCTTGGAATCGCTGACCATAAGGTGTTATTAACTGACTGATATGGGTTCTGGGTCTTTCCATGTAAGCATTTTCTTAATAGCATAAGGATCACCTAGATCTTTCAAAATTGGTTTCATCTAATTCATTGCGGTGCGTGTGCTTTATGATCATAGTGCCTTTCGTTACATTCACAGCTTCTGTCTTTTGAAACTGACACCAGGCATTTATAATCACAGGACATAGTCCATGTTGCTCTCTTTTGAAGACAGAAATGAAAATAAACAGCCAAAACAACAGTTTTCATGCTGTGTAGATCATTGATATGATTTTTAATAGCCGTACTATAACATCTTTGAAATTTTGATATTAAAATGTCTGTGAGTCCGTTAAGACCTCTTAGGTTTTATCCGTCACTTATTTTTATTTCTCTGTTTCGCTTTTAAGATTTAATAGATGTGCTTTCGGATAAGCCCAATAAATTCTAATTTTTCCGCTTGAACATCATATGGATTTGCGCTCATCAGAAACTTATGCAATGCGAAACACAAGTTCTCCTAGCAGAGCTCATTTGATGCGCGTCAAGGAGTAGTTTCATTGAAAAAAGTCAAGGAGTAGTTTCATTGAAAAAAAAAATTTCTAATTATCGTATTTCCTCGTATCATATATCATTTTAAGCAGAAATATTTGAACTTTTAAAAGATACTAAAAAGTGAAAATCGATAATTTTTTAAAAATTCAAGTGCCGGGCCCTCTTAATGTTTTTATATTATTTTTTTGATTTCACGTCTCATTTATGCATATTTTTTACCAATTGTCTCATGAAGTGGAACTTAAATGTGAGATTCCCTATCTAAACTATAATGATGATACAAAATTATTAACTTATTGCTTTTATGTTACAGAAAATCTTCACATATTTGCAATGTTTCATGGTTGACTTCCACTTTCGAAGCTTTTTTCTGTATTAGAGAGAGAAAAAAATCATGATATCACTCTTATTCAAATAGCATCTAACAGTAGGTTCTCGCGGGCAGGAGTCTCGGTGATCCCGAGTTTAATGAAATGCAGTTTCGGGTGATTTTCTGATGTCACATTTTTATCTTAAAACAAAATATGGACCTAAAAATATCTTAACCTTATTAGCTGTCATTATAATGAATTAAACTATATTGCTGGTACTGTATGCAATGTTGATGAGCCGGAGGAATTTATGGATACCTTTATCCAAAGTGTGTAATCATTTGCTTTTAAATCAATCTTCATACGTCAGAAGCAGTCTGTTAGAGGTTTCGCTTTGTCGCGAATGCTAACTATAAATCGATATAAATATAAAAGTAGTCTTTAAAATATTTAATGATCAATAATTTTTTTTTTTGTTGACGATATTAAAACGTTAAAAGTCTATGTCCTACTTTTCACCATTTCCAAAAACTAAACTTTGTTCAAAGAATCTATTTCTGAAAAATCACGAAAGTTTGTAGAACTTCCCCGACATATGGTTTACAAATCATATCTAGTACTCCCCCAATTCAACTTTCTGTTAATAAATCTTTTCTTAAGTACCAAATCTGGAAACTTCGAAACTCTGAATTTAATAATATTTTTCATCGTCATTCCATTGAAAATTTTATTTCTCTCCCCTCTGTGAAAGCATTTAATAGAATTATGAATTATGATCAATCGCAAGGTTCAAATTAGTGGGAGGTGTAATAAGACGGATTCAAAATCGGGATTAAGAAGGGATTCGCGGTGTGCGTCTTTCATCGGGGGATAGCTTTTTAAAGCTAATACCCTAAAATCAAAACTCTATAGTACTGCTTTTCAAGTAGAGATATTCTCAGTCGTATTTTTCTATCCTATGGGCTGTAAAAAATTAATATTTACACTAATAGCTTACCATCTATTTAGTTTTCTAATAATCATAACAATAAACTTATTTCTCAATCACAATAAAGAATAAATTTTTTTATATAGAGAATTTCACAGTTTTTTTACAAGGACGGATTCAAAATCGGGATTGAGAACGGATTCGCGGTGTGCGTCTTTCATCGGGGTATAGTTTTTTAAAGCTAATACCCTAAAATTAAAACTCTATAGTACTGCTTTTCAAGTAGAGATATTCTCAATCGGATTTTTTATCCTATGGGCTATAAAAAATTAATAATTACACTGATAGTTTACCATTTATTTGGTTTTTTCATTATCCTAACAATAAACTCATTTCTCAATTCAATAAAGAAAAAAATTTTTATATATAGAGAATATCACATTTTTAATGATATCGAAGATTATTATTCAAAGTTCGTTACTGTTAATGGCCCTGCCTCCTGTTTCCTTAAAATCCTTAAAAATAAATTGAGAACTAAAAATGTCGAGGGTACAACTGTAATGCTTGCTTACGGGTCATATTACCCGACCTAATTTAGGTAAAACTCATTCAATAGTTACATCATACCACTCCTGACGAATTATTTATACTTCATCCTTTCACTTTTATTCTTCTTTGCATCGTTTTAAACTAACCACCCGTAATTGTCTTTGTGGTTGTTTTTGGAGACGCAGACCACTACATGTTTTCATGTCAACTAACTAAAAAGTATAATTTAGTAATGCATCTGAAAATTCTAAAAAGTTGTAGTTTCCCTCTATGATCAAAAATATTTTTCTGAATTATGTATTAAAATAATACATTAGGACGGTTTCTACAATCCGTGACAAGTGGCTGCGATAGACTACCGCAAGGTTATCAGTCAAGGTTACGGATTCGTGGCCGGTATGTCTTGAGTTTGAACCTAGTATCGCTAAAGACACGCCGTGTGGAGGGGGCTGATGTACGTTAAATCTATTGAGGTTCAAAGGTTCTCCCATTGGTGTGGAAGTTAAGAGAAAGGGGTGGCAGCTCAGGTGTCATCCTCATCATTTGATCATTGACTCAAAATTACGACGTCCGTCGCCAATAGACTTCTTGCAGCTTTATAGTGCGATGTTAACATAACTCTCTCACTCAATCTGTGATAAAATCCCTTAGAACAGGTTGGATTCCTTTTTTAAAGTATTGAGGTAAAGCTTTGGTAAAAAATAATCCGAAGTGAAACATTTCTTTTTTCCAGAAATTAGATTCATTTATGTAAAATAGAAAGAAAAAAAGTATCAGCATAAGGGGAGGCTCTAAGGTAGGAATAACAAATTTTGTAATTTGTACTTTTTTGTACTAAATAAATATCTGTTTTGGAGTTATGTATGATGCATCGATATTTGATTCGCATATTTGAAAATATTTTCTGTAAGAACAAGTGCTGCTAAAACTTCCCTTCAGTAAAAATAAATATATAAATGTAAATAAAATTTAAGAAGAATTTTAATTGTTTAATAAAATTTGAGAGAGAGGAACTGTGTTGTTTCCCATGTGTAAGGGGAGATTTGTATCTGTAAGCTCTTAAGGTGAGGTCAGTCCCCCTTGGACATTCTGCCAGTAACTCTAATGTACTTTGAAGTAAGAGGTTAACAAATAATTAATCTGAAAAGAGGTTTTTTGAAGTGGTTCAGATATCTTGTGTGATAATATTATTCTCTTTGTTAAAATTATGATAGAATATAGATTTAGGTTTTTTCTCTCTTACACGACTTTTCCTTATTTTCTTTTAAAAGAAATTATGAAATGAAATGAGACCTTTGTCATTCTCAAAGAAAAAAAATAATAAAACTAAGACGGAAAATTAATTAAAGAACTTTATAGAAAAATTATTTATTCACGTATAAATGATAAACGTGTGTGTGTGTGATTCGGAAAAATAAATATTTGGAATGTCCATTTTTTTACATCGAATTTATGAGAACAAAGTATTGCACACATACTAATATACACTACATCATTAGCGAGTAAATGAAAAATTAATTCCGTTTTTTTTCCTGCTGTCAATACATAAAAACCAGATAGCTAAAAAAAACTTGTTCCATCTCAATACCCGTGACCTTCGTTTGAGATACTCTTGGCTTGTTGCGCGAGTTTTCGCGAATAAATTTATGCACGTAATCGGTACTAATGCTATAGTATGAAAGATACTGAAAAACCATTTTGGAGACAGATCCGTTACTTTTTACATTTTTCAATGCTAATACATAAGGTTATTCCTCCTGCGTCATTAAATGTTGTGGAAAACGTTTCCAAAAACTACTTGTAAAGAATTGGTAAAGTATTTTATAAAAATGCAAATACATTAATCTTATTATAACAATTACAATTGGAGTGCAATTTTAGACCCAAAATTATAATAGTTGAAAACATGTTTTAATTTTAAAATTGTTTGAAGAAACCTTTTACGCGTTTGAAAGCTTCACACACATACATATATAATACTTACAGACTTTAAATTTGGGAGCTATGCTTCTTTCATTGAATGCTTGAGTAGAGATCCACTAAGAGAACGAGTTTTTACGAAAATCAAATTCTTGTACGAGTTGTTGAAGTGTTATAGGTAAAGTAATTTCGGTGAAATATTAGACTTTCAGAATTGAAATTTGGCAAGCATGTTTTTTTTGTTGTTGAAGAGATCCGCTAAGTACGAGTTTTGCAGAAATCGACTTCCAAGGGAACGAGGGTTTAAATGATAAATACATTCTATAACAAAAAAAAAAAAAAAAAACGACGACCCAAAAAGGAGTTGCCCCATTGTAATGAAATTTCGTATGCTAAGACATTTTAACCGAACATGCAAATTATTAAAATTTGGTGTCTAACGAATGAATAGCGGTAGCTACAGCGCATCGGAACTGCGCACTCAGCAGGTATCTACAAGAAGCGATTCTCAATCTGATGGTGAAACTTTCTGTTGCATTAAGATTTAGGATACCTTTAAAGACCTAAAAAATACCTCACCGTAGTATTCGAGCTCATTACGAGCAACTGTCAGAGTTTGAAAGAGGTTGTATCATTGAACTGAAAGAGGTAGGTTGGGCATATCGGAGAATCGCTGGTCATATGGGTCGAAGCAATGCGGCCATTAGAAGATGCTGGCAAGAATGGGTTGACAGTGGCAGATTTCAGCGTCATGATGGTAGCGGTCGACCTAGGGCCACAGCAGATCAGGAGGACATATTGATTGTCAGATCAGCTGTCACAGCCCTGGATTCATCGTTATCAACCATCAGACGTATGACCCGCACACGAATGTCCACCATGAACATTTACAGACGGCTGATAGAGCGAAATTTACGCTCGTACCGACTGCTACACCACCTGCCATTCGTGCCTGCACACTGTCAAGCCAGATTAAAGTGGTACTTGGCTCGAACAGGTTGGAATCGTGCTGACTGGGGACTTATAGTG
>BMAV01027447.1:0-13070 GCA_019973955.1 Trichonephila inaurata madagascariensis | reverse complement strand
TTGACATTCTTTTTCTATTTGAAATGGTTTCAGTTTGTGCAAACAGTGGAGTAGCAACAGTTTTATGGGTGGAACTATTTTTTACCAGCTTTCATATCTTGCAAGCGAAAAATATTCGAAGAAAATGTATAATTTCAAGACGAATGGGAGGCTGACTATTTTGTAGTGAAAAATAAACATGAACCAGTAATTGTTTTATTTACCACGAAAGTGCTGTATTTAAAAATTACCAATAAACAGTAATCATTAAATTACATTTTTCCTCGAAGATCTCTTTCAAAAGATGATAAATAGGCTTTCTTGAATAATATTTACAACAGCAACAAACTATTTTGTCAGCGGTAATACCACAGCAATAACAAAGACATCCTATGAAGTTTGTTATATTATTGGTAATCATATGAAACCGTTTACTAATGCAGAAATTGTGAAAGGGTGTTTCTTAAATGCTCCTAATTTAGTGTTAGTGATAAAAATAAAAGTTATAATTATAAAAAAGTAAAACAAGAATTTTAATATTTTGATCAATTTTCAATGTTATCTTGGTCTTAAGACTTTTCTCCCCCATTTATCCTAGTGTTGCGGCCCCAGTTAAATAGATGAAATGTATATGCAGACCAGCAGATAAATAGTACCCCTGCAATGTAGCTTAAACAGGACCTTAAATGTTTATATAATTAGTAAATCCCACCAGTTTCGGAAAAACCAGTTTCTCAAAAAAGTAAATTGGATTCTTAGGGTTGAGTCTAACATAATAGATTTAAATTTTTACTTAAACTTTTTTTTTTATTTTAAATACTGGTGCTAAAAATAATTATTCTATTTTAAATATTTTGAAAGGTAACACTTGGCCATCACTGAAGATTGTGCTGTTCGCTAGAGGGCGCGATAGTCTCTTTACCGTTAATATGGAAGAGTCTAAATAACGGGGGGTTACACAAGTAATTAGCATGATATTAAAAGCAATATCTTATTATTTTGCTTAGCTGCACTTTTCTTCGTATTCCATTATGGATCTAAGACCACATGCATTTTATTTATGATGGAAAACTCTAATTAAAGAGAAATTGTGTTTTAATCGAGTAAAATTTTTCTTAACATATTGTCCTTTTTAGCAATATTTCTTCAATACATTTAGCATTAGTTCATCATGAATTCAGTTTAAAAATTTCAAAGTTGAAACAGAGTTTCTTCTGAATTTTTTCATTACTGTTAAACTTTGTAGTGAGGAGTTTATTTGTGTTTCAGTCAACGAGCCAAACATTGTTTGTTATAAATGCAGTTTTTATACATGAAATTAAATAAAATTTAAATCTGAAAAAGATTTTAAAGAAATTTTTATGAAGAAATCATTCATATATTTAATTGTTTTGAAAGAAATTACTTACTTTTATTATAATTTAAAAGGAAATGGAAAGGGTACTTTTAGCAGTTTATTCGTCGATACTGTGGTATATCCTATTACAAAAATAATGCATTGGCCTCTTGAAAAATAACTGTTAATATGTTGAGGTCGCTAAAAGTTTTTAAAAGTATTCGAAATAAATTTAAATTTTAGAGTCAGAAATCAGAAAAAAAATATATATATTTTTACAACTATGAATGTAAATCTTACACAATGTTTGGAAAATCTTCCAAGATTATCAATTTTTAAATTTATAATATGTGACGTTCCAAATTTAAGAAAACGAAATTTTTGCCTGCTCTAGTTCAAAACTCATAATTCAAAAAAAATTTCACAAAAACAAAATTAGATGGCAGACTTTATGTCACAAAACTCAGTATGGCGTTAGCCATCCATTCTGTCTACACTCACGAGCGTCCTCTAGCGATAAATATTTTTTATTGCTTCAGAAGCGCCACAAGACAATTATCGCGTCAACATGGAACATGAATATTTTTGAAGTTTACTTACGGCACGGTAGGGAAACATTTTCGTTACGCGTTACCAGATACGGTTACGTGATTAACGTAAGGTAGAAATTTATGAAGTTCCGAATTTCCTCACGTTTTTTAATTACAGTTTGAAATAATAACGATAATAATAAATTTGTTAATTATATATAATATTACTTTAAAATAAAACTTAATTATACAATTCAATACATATACTGGTAACAACTTCAATTCTTTTAAGATCGTAGATGGTTACATTTGAAGATCTACCTAAAGTATCTCAAAGTATGCTGCATATACTTTATAAGTTCATATGGTGAATATAATCTCTTTCTCTTTTTCCTTTAAAAATAATCAAATTTCAAGTTTAGGTAGTCCATTAAAATGGTCACAACCGAAAGCGTATCGAAAAAGTGATGTATTTCTCAATGTGTGGTTGTACTGTCAGAAAACCCATATGAAAAACCTTGTGACGGAGTACGGTATCACAAGATAATACAACGTAATTATATCGCCAGCCATTCAAAAACTCTACTAGTAAATAGAGGCATGTTTTCTTTACATTTAAAATGATTGACATTATAATGAGCCTTTATGAATGTTATATGTTTGTTGATCAAGTTATCATCCTTCTAGTGATCATCTCTTAGCACATATTTTACGCTACAAACTTTAAAAGAAATTGAAAAGTGCAAAATATTTCAAGCTTCAAATTTTTTTCTTTGAATACAGCTGCATTAAGCCTAATTGGAGGCGTCATACGTTAGGCCTAACAGATTCTTTGGACAATCTTCGCCAAGAAACCCTAATTACAATCTCGCCCAAAATTAACTCATCATCAGTATCGGGTATTAAAAACATATATCTATAGTCTTCCGTGTGGTGACCGGAGTAGAATAGTCCCAACGCAAGCTCATGCGTGTCGTAAAGGCGACAAATATGAGCAGAAGTCCAACCTCTCAGGGCTCTGGCAACCCTCAATTATGACAAGTGCACCTCTGCACTTTGTCATACAAGACAACAACAATACATATAAGCCAAAGTAGTGAACTCCTACCGCGTGTTCACACTGATACACACACATCTTATTTTTGGTAATAACATTCAGTAACATTGTAACGAACTCTACAAATGAACATGATTTTGATCTGAAAAAAGAGATTTATTTCGGGAAGTTTTCTTGTAACACCTAAAAAAAAATTATTAAATATTGTTTTAAATAAGTGTTTGTAAAGCGCGTTGAGGGGTGCCGGAAAGATGAAAATGGTTCAGACTTGTGTTATTATGAGAATGAAATTCATTCCAAATAATAAAATTTTCACTGTGATTTCAAGACAATTAAAAAAAATCACATTCACTGGTCTCTAACCTCAATCTGATTTTGAGAGTGTAAAAATATATTTAAAATTTAAAATCCAAGGGAAGGAAAACAGAAATAAATAAAAAGTTATCGGTTATATATAATTTTTTTCTTAGAAGCATTGGACATAAGCATAGAAAATGCTTTCATTAGATATTGTAAAGGTAAGAAAGCTATAAGTTTAAAATGTATTTTTCCTTTAGTGCTTTTGTAGAACTGTTGATTGGAGAGTGTAATGTATGGTGGCGCTGAAAGCACTACATAATTGAGAGCGTTCCTTAAAGTGACTGAAGTCAGGGAAATATATAACTTTAAAAGAAATTGATATGTGTGCAATTCTAGCGTCCTAAAGGGCTTGAGGATTTTAGAACAGAAAAAAAAACATTTTGTTATCCTTTCCAAGAGAGTCAAATTATGTGATTTCGTGTTAATAGATTAAAATATTAGTTTTCCAATGGATTTAGTAAAAACATCCAATTCTCACATCTACTACATAAAGGTCAGCTTTTATTTCTAATTTGCCGTAGTTTTTTTTATCAGCATGTTACTTTTATTGCTTTTGTTTTCTTGATTACAATCTGAAAATGAAAATAATTTCAGAATTAAAATTTTTATAAATCTCAAGAAAAAAAAAATGAAATAAAATTTTTGAAGACAAAATGCAAAAATTTAATGTTTACAGATTACTGAAAAATTATCAAGTTTTACGACATAGAAAACTTTAGTTAATATTCAAATAATTTCAAAGTTATGTCTATAAAAGCCATTAAACAGATGATATTAAATCTATTTTTTTTTTTTTGCTACTGATGATACTTCTTTCAAAAATTCCTAACAAATGCATTTTTTTTATTTACATAGGAAAGTCAAATTTCATGATTTTTAAAACTGATTCGCACATAGTAGCTTCTCCTTGCATCACAATTAATAGATTTAGGAAAACTTTTGTTGGAGATTTTTGGCTCGAAGTATTTTTAAATTGAGCACAGTTACAAATGCGAAAAGGTTACAATATATAAACTGCGAGATATCACGGAGGAATGATAAGATGTCCTTTCTATCGGAGTTCGCTGGCCCATTTCTTTACAATGCCACAAGACAGTGCTATATCGTCCTGCCTTTTAGCATATGCTTCAATCTACTTTGAAGAGAATAACATTGCTAATCTAATCCACATGCGATTGAATTCCCCTCTAGAATATTTAATAGTAAAAGAGAGAAGGGCGATATTTTTGCATCTATTTCGCAATTTCTAAGCCTCATGACTAAGAATTGGAAATTACTTTATTTTTGAAATTTTGAACTCGTTATAACATAGAACAGCCAGATGAGGATTAAGCTAGTAAGAGGCCCCTGGCGGTCAAAGGTTTTAGGCCCATGGGCTTAAGAGTCAAAACTAAATTAGTGAAAAGGTTCACTGACATTAAGTACTCAAAATAAAATGTGCAGTTAAAAATAAATCTCAACAGCTCAAGAAAATCTTTACTATATTTTAAAAAAATGAAAGATCAAATGAGCTTATAATTTTGCTATGTAATTTTCAATCTTGATTTCTCTTTTGCTAATTCATCAATTATATTTACCGTGTCTACACAGCTGGCCATTAAAATTGCATTTCTTATAAAATGTCACAGCCAGAGCACAACCTAGGTATCAAAAAATGCGTAACTAATTTGATAAAGGTGTGCTACGCGTCAAGTTGTTTGTATTCGCCAATATGAGCGATGACATTACATTATGGTTATCTTAATATTTTTATAGGGTGGTAATGCGCCCTCTTGGATTCAACATAACTCGACAACTGCTGCTTGGCGAGATTAAGAAATGCGCCAAACAGTGCTTGGTACGTAGCATTCCTAATCAACTTTAGTTCCTTTGTGGAGTTACGTATTCTGATATGTAGGCCAACGATATGTTAGACAGTGTTCAATATATTTTGGAAAGTTGCACTACATCATGCTCATAAAGCTCTACATAAATAAAGAGGAAATATTTTGGAACTGTTTTCATATTATTTAATGTTAAATGGTGTAATTATGTATCAAATTCATTTAAATGCTGAAAACGAAGGCTTCCAAGCAAACATTGAACAAAACTGAAATTAGATATTCCATAAGACTTTTATTAGTAATCCATTACTTCTCATAAACAAAGTATGAATATTGAACAATCAAAAAATTTTTTATAAGAACTGCCAGTCACAGCCATCAAAACGCGGTACTGATCTCAGCTTGAAATAAATGCAGTTTCCCATCATGCAGTAACATTATTGGATCCAAATATCTATAATCTTATTTCAATTAAGTAGAAATATCCATCACGCTAAAAATGTATAATGCTAAAAGTTTGATATACTTAACCCTTTCAAGGGCAGTGGCAAACAGGTCTAGCCATATATTAAAAAAATTTTCTTCAAGCGGGTGGTGGATATTTAGTCTATCTACTTGCGTTAATTGAAGCTGAAACGCATAAAAATCAATACAGATGGCAGGACGATACCTTTTTTTGCACTTCATGCCCTGTAATGGGTAATTAAAAACAGTTTTTTTTCGGTGTAAATCTACAAATTGTATTTTGATTACTATAAAAAAAATTTTGCGATATTTGAAAAAAATTTCGACATGTCTTAAGTATACTTTCCT
This sequence comes from Trichonephila inaurata madagascariensis, assembly GCA_019973955.1. Lineage (NCBI taxonomy): Eukaryota > Metazoa > Arthropoda > Arachnida > Araneae > Nephilidae > Trichonephila > Trichonephila inaurata. The sequence goes on along the minus strand of BMAV01027447.1, from coordinate 7,172 downwards.
CTCATGTGTGCAAGCAAATGTGCAATTAAAAAAAGAAAAAGGTTTTATTTAGGTTTTTGGAAAGCTTTCATATGTGGATATAGAGGCTCTATCCACTGCCCACATAGAACAGAAAAATGACCTAGCTATTTTCGCTTTTCCTCCACTCCAGAGAAAGCACTTAGAATCATGTGAGGATGTTTGGGGTCGGAAATATAAACACACTTTGCTTACAATATATGGTACAAGATTCTCGGGTTCGAAATTCTTTCATTAGAGCTTTGCTGCTCGGAGAAAACGATTGCATATTATAAAGTTCCACACAGTAAATAGCTCATCAAATTTGTGAAATAACTAATTTAAATTGCAAAAAAATATTACTATATTTCTAACTATTTATACTAAAATTAAATAAAATATATATATATATATATATATAAAATGGGGATATATACCAATTTCAATGTATATTCTAAGTAAGTATTCTTTGTTGTACGCGATTATTCTATTATTATTTAATTACACTTGTACTTTGTATTTAATTGTTATTGAAATAGTTATTACATAAACGTTAATTTTTCATAAAAAGTTTATTGTAATACAATTCATTATTTCTGTCCTGAAAAGTAAGTTAAATGTCTTAAGTGCGCAGTGGCTATATGGTCTAGCCACCACCCAGGGCAAAAACTCTTAATCACATTTTGTGTGTGTGTGTGTGTGTGTGTGGATTAAATGTTTATAGAGGATGAGAACATTATACTTATCAAGTACTTTATCACAGAAAAGTGTATTTTAGCTATGTGCCACTAAAGTGTTAAATCATTTTTTAATTAATTTTAATTTTACAGTTTATTTTATTTTGTTTATTTTATTATGGTTTATTCATAAAGATTTCATAATTTGTGGTTACAATTAATAGTTTAATTTCATTAACTAGGAACGTTTAACCCTTTAAATATATTTTTATACATATATTTAACACTCTTACAAAATCCTATTAGTGGTCCACTGGATTTAAATTTTGATTTTTCTGGTCCGTGAGGTCAAAAAGTTTGGCGACCGCTATTATAGATTATGTCTTCAATTTATTTTCTAAACAATGAATGATGTTATTGAGCATTCAAAACTCTCACTAATGATATTGATGTCACATCAGGACAGTGGCCGAGACAGCATAGTGGTCAAGATCACGCCGTGATCTTGACCACTTTTTTGTCGTGTCATAAGCTCGAGCCTAGTTCCGCTGGAAACCCTCCGTACAGCGAGGACCACTGGATATTGCTTCTGTCAAGGCTCAAAGTCTTTTTGTTGGTGTGAAAGTTAGAAGAGGGTGAGACATCAGGTGTATTCCTCGTCACTTGATCATGGCTCAAAACTTAGAGGTCCGTCATCAAAAGCCCTCGGTTAGCTTATAATGTGGCATTAAGGTATATAACTCACTCTCAATGAATAAAATTAACCCTCTAAGCGGTCTGCACTTAATGTCTTGCCATTCTGGAGATGCTTCAAAAATGCACCGCACATATTTTTTTTGCTTTCAGGTGGGGTTCTCAAAAGCGGTTGAGACGTATTTTTAAGAATGCGGCTCGGCCGCTTTTGGGAATCTTGCTTGAATCAGAAAAAGCATCTCTGGAATGGCGGAATTTTACGTGCAGACCGCTTGGAGGGTTAATAAATGTAGTGATATTTAAATCTATTTCATTCCATTAAAAAAACCGATTATATTGGTTTTAATTAAAGTATATCGGAAATAAACTTCCCTCCTTCCTGAAAAAGTGTCTGCAGTTTGCTTTTCTATTCATAAGAAATATTTTAAAATAAATTAAAACTCGAAACAGAAGATGTCCACAAAAGTACTTTAATTGATTATATGAAAAGATGCAAAAGGATTCCTTTCCTTTTTATACTCCCCAAAGATTCTGAAGACAATGTATTGAATCTAGATTAATGATTTTTCTCTTTTTCAATTCCTACTAATAGCTCACACTCTCTATATATTTATTTATCTTCGCGGAATTTTTTAATCGTTAATAAAATACATTTTAAAGCGCTCAATGGAGCTTAAATTTTATATACATGATTTTATTTATATATATATATATTTAAGAAAACAATATAATAATTTGATTACAATTAATAAAAATTAATTGCTTAAAACTAATTATTCAATAAATTACAAATACAGCCCCGTTGTCATTATTTTTGGTGACTTAGCGACCCTTTTGGCGACTTGTGTCAAAACATGAAAAGGTGTTTTTTTTCTCACATTTTAAAGCGCTCTTTGATATGTTGTTTACTATACACTATTGTTTTGGGTAAAAATTCGATAATTTAATTATAATTAATTAAAATTAATTTACTGAAACTAGTTATTAAAAGAATTACAGATACAGCCACGTTGGTTTCGTTTTTAGCGACTTAAATCAAAACATTAAAAGATTTTTTTTTCACGTTTTAAAGCATTCGGTTGAACTGAAATTTTATCTACACGATTGTTTTGAATGACAATACGATATTTTAAGGATAATTAATAAAAATTAATAAACATTAATTGCCACTTAATGTTGTGATTCTTTCCTATGTATATACATATTTATATTTATTGTGTTTATTTAATAAAAATTAGCTAAAATAAAAAATTTTCTTTGTTGATCTAAGTAGGATTAAGTTATGACATTATGGAAGAGAGTTAGATTCGGATCAATTCGATCATTTTTGAAAGATTACTTTAACATTGCTGTTTTCGTATTTCAAAATTTCTATATAATTTAGGCGACGACTATTTTAAACTGTCGCTCTATTTTTAGAGCATTTCACTGTTCTTTTTTTCTTCTCACGTTTTGTCTTCACCGATTACGACATGGAACTCCCCACTGACCAGGCCACGATTATGGACTATGCACACAATTGGTATCATTGCCCTCTTCAGGATCCTCCATTCCACAAGTTTCGCACTGCTACTTTCTACAACTATGCAATGCTGACATCCGAAAGTACACCATTATGCACACTGGAGTGACGCACACCTTAAACTCCCTCGCAAACTACATGGAAGAGGAAGACCCTGAGATGCAAGAACTGATTCAGAGATAGACGTACCTTAAAGAACGACTTGACGCAGCGGTAAGTGAGTTTAACACTCTACCTCGCTGTAATACTTCTGGCTGCTCGATACATGGAAACCCCTTTAACTCGCCAACTAAAGTTAATTCTTCAGAATTTCCTGAATTATCTAAAGTTAACCCCATTAAAAGGGAGGAAAGCGTAGATGAATTCATCTCGCCTAATTCGAGACACACACAATCTGTCAAAAAACCTTTACTTGAAATTCCAAAATTTAACCTAGAAACTCAAAATAAATTTGCAAGTCTTAAAGAAACTATAGATATAGCAGGAACCTCTAACACCACTGAAAACAATCCAGAAATCACAAACGGCATCTTTCTACCTACCACCCGCTACTCAGACTTACTGAAAAAATCTCTTCTGGATTTCAGAGAGGCAGGTCCACTGGGGCTGTTTTTCTAGACATTCAGAAGGCTTTTGACAGGGTCTGGGTCAAGGGACTTATCTACAAACTTATCACTAACAATTTTCCACCTGCTTTAATTCATCTCATTAATTCTTATTTAGTTAACAGATCCTTCAAAGTAAGAGTGAATGATACTCTTTCTTCTTCTTTTAATATCAAAAGTGGTGTGCCTCAGGGTAGTCTCCTTGGGCCTCTGCTATTCAACATATATATTGATGATATACCTACTCATCCTCAAACCAGTACTAATATTTACGCTGATGATACTGCTATCCTGGCTACTTATAAAAATCACAACACTATCACCCGTGCACTCAACTAGCACCTACACCTCCTTCAAAACTTTTTTAACACATGGAAAATAAAAATTAATGTAGATAAAACAATAGCCGTACTCTTCACCAGGAGAAGAAAACCAGTCACACCGACAACCCTCTATTCCACACAACTACACTGGTCTCAGAGCACGAAGTACCTAGGAGTACTCCTAGACAAATATTTATCATGGAAACAACACATCTTATACACACGTGAAAAATTCCGGAACGCTTTGCGCTCAATTTACCCCAAATTTGCCGGAATTCTCAAATGAATCTTTACAACAAAGTACTTTACACTGCTGTTTTGCGGCCCATCTTAACGTTCGCTTGCCCTGTGTGGGGCTATGCAGCTAATTCAAACATTAAATTTTTAGAAAATATTCAAAATGCTTAGGAATATAACTAAGGCATGTAGATACACTAAAAATAGAGATATTTACTCGTACAAAGCTATTAACATTTATCCTTTTAAAAAATATATCCAAAAAATAGCAATTAAATTTTTTGTTCATCTGCCAAATTCAAATAACTTAAATGTCTTAAATCTTCAAAATTACAATCCCAGTGTCAATACTAAGAGGCCCAGAGAATCCTTCTGGACTCGTATAATCCTTCATAGAAATTAATTGCGTCATTCACCTCCTGGCGAATGACCATTTTCTATTTTTTCATTTTATTATCATGTTTCCTTTCTTAATTTTAAATTATTCTCAATCTCCTACCCACATAGGCAAGTACTTTTTTCCAATCAATTTCTGTTCCATAACTTCAAGGCAGCGAATAGAGTGTTAATTCACCGATTCTCTTTTAGTCCACTCATCAGGAAGCTCCCTCTCAATCAAGACCTCTCCCTTCAAGGCCCAAATACCTTTCGATATGGGATGGAGGAACGTTTCGCGTTCCGTTTCCCAAAGATGTCAAGCTTCAGCTTCAAGTTTTTATATTTAACAGTTTCTGTGAGAAAAAGGAATCTAAATAAGCTCAATTTAATATGATCGGTGTAGGGGATACCGACTACCCTTTAAAGTAACTGTGTTTTCAAGTATAATTGCATAATTACTTGATTTCTGTACAAATATCGCAAGAATCACTTTCATTTACAGTCTAAAATACAGTAGAATGTCATTTATCCGAACGTCTATTATACGGAATGCCAAATATCCGTACCAGTTCTTATTTTTTGTGTCAACAACAAGTACTGTATATGAATACGTTTTCGATCACTGCAATGCTCAACAGTTGTTTCGCGTTAGGCCAAAAGTGAAGGGAAAACTCAAGGTCAGGGATATTTGGGAAATTTCAGTTGCGTGATTTGGTGAATATCTGCGCGGAATATTAGATCAGTTTGTTTCCGAGGGGGAGTATACATGCTCTTTTGTTGTGTTGTGAACTGCTGTATAGATTGCAACTTCCACGCAAGAGAATCCAACACTGTGGATGATGAAACGTATGAAGACGAGGACAACACCTAAAGTGGCAAGGTTCTATCAAATACTGACGTGTTTTCTGTGTTAGATACACCTATAAAATGGTACGAAAATAATCAGAGTGCTGTCCTATTCAACTACAGCTGCTCAAGAGAATCCTAGACCTTGCAAGGAAAAATGAAGGTGTGCAATGGTACAGCGAAAAATAAGTAATTATTTTCCACAATAAAGGTAGAATTGCGACATTTTGCACCTATTCTGTTTTTTCTTTCAGCGCGCTCCCCGCATGTGATTTTAAATATTCGTATAGTGTCCGGTTTCATATACTGCATGAATCGCATTCAGTTTTCGGTTATCCGAACGGTTCTACTATACACAACACAGTCACTTGCAAAAAATACCACCAATATACTTAGAGCTGATCAAAGAATGAACTGCATAAGCCCATAGCCAGTGCCGGTTTATCCACTGGGCGTTTGGGGCGACAAGAAGCCCTGATAAGCTGGAATTAACCTGATTTTCTAGTTATAAATTTCGATCCGCCAGTTCTAAGGGGCCCGTAGATCTTTTGCGCCCAGGGCCCGAAATAAGCTTAAACTGGCACTGCCCATTGCATATAATTAGTGTCTGACATCTATTGGAAACTAGTTTAACTGCTAGGATTTGACTTGTGTAGTTGTTCAGGGAATGTACAATCAATATCTGAGGCTTTCAAAAAAATGGTACGTTTTATGCACCACCACACAATAAACGAATAAGAATTAGTGGTACAAAATATGTACCACCAAGCATAAAATATTTAATTGATGCTCTAAGACTTTCTAAATAGAAACTTTGCTTAATCTGTTTTGGTTTGCGATTTTCAATGTTTATCTTCCAAATTTTGCTGCCAGAAGCACTGCTGTAATATGCATTATATCATAGTTGGTAACTTTATAGTGAACTCGCATATGTGTAACTCTCCCCATTCGCAAGTACTTTTAAGGTTAGGAACTTTCCCTATGCATCCTGTTTACTATTAAGCATATTCTTCTTAATTAAAGTTACTCAGAATTTAAAATAATAAAATGGAACAGAAATATTCTTTTACAAATTTAAAAAAGCATTAATAATCACACTTAAAACCCTTTGATCTTAATTTGGCACGTTATGATACCCAGAAATTACAGAGAAATGATACCGAATCATTTGATAATATAACATTGGTGAGTAATAATTGTCAAATAAGTTCTTATCACTATTAAAGAAAATTTTTTATCAAATGTACTGCATCTTGTCAGCTAAGTCTTTGTAGACACAGCAAGTGCCCCGAGTGTGACAACAATTTCATTGGTGGCTCCCGCTACCAAATTTTCTAATTTATTCGTCGGATGCTGAATATTTCTATGATTTAATTTTACCGAAGATACCAGAGACAAATATTGATACCCAAGGGATCTTTTATATGTCACATACCTGCGATTTTCGTAGACTGAAAATCGATCGACTCCAATCGGGATCGAACACAGAAACTGAAGCTTACAAGGTGGGCACGCTACCACCGAGCCTAAGGTACGAAATTCGCTTAACTATTTCATCTCAACACACATTTTTAAGGTTCCACGCTTAAAGCTCAATAACAACTAATAAATATTAGCAGTGATTTAGTAAGAAGGTTAAATAGTCTGCTGTACTGAGCACTTTCACTATATACCAGCAATACTCAACCTGCAGCCTACCAAGCCTTTTTAACTGGCTCGGTCATTGCCCACTGCTCTGAGAAACTTACTTTTTTAAGAAAACTGTATTGAGAATTTGGTGGGAAATTCTTTTCCAAGAAATCAAATATATCAATTTTGCTGTTTGCTGTCGGTATCACACGGGTAAGAATTGACATTCTTTTTCTATTTGAAATGGTTTCAGTTGTGCAACAGT
>BMAV01027446.1:0-51773 GCA_019973955.1 Trichonephila inaurata madagascariensis | reverse complement strand
CTTTTTCGAAAACTAAAATATATAATATTACACATTTAAATATATTTGTGGCAATAACTATTTCAGATTCTCAAGTAAAAAGAAAAATTGAGGACTTAAGAAAAAAAAATAATTAAAAAATATATATTCTATATGTGTGGTTACAGAATATTTTTAAAATTTAATTTTGTTTTCACTATGTATTATGTACGCACTTATTTTTTTAGAGTGGGTGGGAGGCAGTATAGAAATATTCACTAGAAAAGGGGGCTCCAGTTCAAAACAGTTTGGGGACCTATGGTGTATATGTCACTAAGGTTCGCGTTAGAATTACTACGTATAGCGTTTTGTTAACAAACTCAGAGATTTCTGTGAGTGGTGTATTAAGTTTATATTATTAATTCTCCTTTCCGTTGAATTATAAGTAATTCTAGTCAGAATGCCTAGAGTAAATACTAATAGAGGAAAAGAGTTTCGTGAAAGGAAAAAAAAAGGAAAACTAGCATCAAGTTTAGTAGAAAGTCTATTTATCACCGGGTAGTCCTGTCGCAGTCGTTATCACCTTCACCCAAACTATCTTAGTGCTCTAAACACCAGAGGTTTCTGCAATCATTGGATCTGAGGACGGTAAAAAGCAGACTTAATGTTAATTTTGTTTCAGAAGAAGCAAAACCACTCATTGAATTCTTGAAACAGACACAGAATTTGATAATGAATACTAATGCTAGAGGAGGAACAACAGGATACGGAACCACGATGGATGCAGTTTTCTTACGTTTTCTTGATCGACTATAATCCAGGATTTTTATATCCTACTTCAGTTACCACACACTTATTATGTCTTTCTTTAAAAAATGATGATGCAGAAAATTGAATAAAATATTGTTTTCATACAATAAATGAAGTTCGAATTTCGTTTGATTAAAATAACTTCCCCCAGCAGTTTAGTGTAATTATATCTATTTCTGCATATTTACGGCCTACGTCGCCAAAGAAGTTTTTCTTCTTTTGCGAGGCTTTTCACGCACCAATTTTTAGTATATTTAAAATAGCAACAAAGGGCCTTTTTAAACTATATTTGAATTACAGTGCTGAATATGTAATCCCAGACTTTCCCCTATTTTAAGGTATTTCAAAACGTTCAGAGTAGTCTTTTAAAAATTGCGAACAAAAACATTTTAAGGTATCCGACTACGTTCGGAACCATGATTTTAAAAAAAGTGCATAAATGTATAATTTTCATGATATTTAGTGTCACTTAGATTAGAATATATGTATAAAATTGTTTTAAGGACATTATGATAAAAAAATTATTTAAATACAATATTTTAGCAAAACATTAACTTAGAATAACCTTTTTTCCAAATGTTCTCCTTTTGTAACAAATGCTTCTATTGTATTAATATTTCCCTGTATATAGCTCAGACCACAGTACAGAGGCTCAACTATGATGTTTGAAAAAATTCACATTATTTTCTGAGTTACAACCATTTGAAATAATTATCGGCGTATTTTCTTAAAATTTCTCCCTTCTGTTTTCGTAAAACATGGATAAACCGACTTCCAAGTTATGCGTATCAAAAATTCTAGTTGAGCCTCTGTACAGAAGTCTGAGCTATATACAGGCAAAATATTAATAAAATAGAAGCATTTTTTACAAAAGGAGAACATTTGGAAAAAAGGTTATTCTAAGTTCATTTTTTGTCAGATTATTGTACTTAAATAATTTTTCTATTGTAATACTATTCTTAACCCGATTTTATATACATTGTCTATTATACTAAGTGACGCTATGTATCATAAATGTTATCCATTTACACGCTTTTGCAAAGTCACGGCTCCGAACGTAATCGGATACCTTAAATAACCCTTTAAGAATCATTCCAAATATATATATATATAAATATCTATCAAGCCATATTTAAAATAAATTATTTAAATTTTACAATACTATGTGAAATTTTAGCAATAATTCAAAACAGTTAGAAAAAAGCAATACTTTTATATAAATAAAAGGTTTACTAAAATAAGCACGCTACACACATTTACGTACGGCATGTACTAAAATTGTAAAGTTTCAATAAAATATAAACATTTTAGAGCTGATACAGAATAAATATTTTAAGATAAACTGAAGAGCCACTGAATTAGGGATACTTTTTTAGTAACTAGCTGGGCCTCTTCTGGCTTGGCTGCCAAACGACAAGTCATAAATTCAACGAGTTTCTGGAAACATTTCATGGGAATGACTTGCCAAATTTTGACAAAATCTGTCCATAATTCAGTAAAACTCGTTGGTGCTGTGTGATGTCCTTCCACACTTTGTTCCATAACATCTCAAATATGCTCAATAGAATTTATGTCTGGGATTCTAGGTGACCAAATTATAATAGAAAAGTCAGAGGAATGCTCATCCAACCAGCCAGTAGCCAATTGGGACTTGTGAGAAGTACTATAGTCTTGCTAGAAAACTCCTTTAACATGAGGGATAAAAGAATACAATAAGGGATGGAAGTGATCACCCAGCAACTCAAAGTACAGAATTGCATTAAGGGAGATTGGTACACGCACCAAAGATCCCAAACAGTGCAACGAAAAAATATCCCAGACCATGATTGAGCAACCATTTCCAAGGTGGCATGCAGGATACATGGCTTCATAAGCTTGACGTTATATTCTTAGCCTCCCGTCAGCTTTAAGTAGTCGGAATCAAGACTCATCACTGCAAGCTATTCGTTTTAGCCTTTTACACTCCAGTCTCTGTGTTCTTTCCCAGGCAAGAAGTGCAACCCGATGGCGATTATCGACCAATGGTACTCTCGTAGGTTGACGGCTTCCAAAACACATATGGTGAAGCGAGCGTTGCCCAGTCCTTTTACTGACTGTACGACTGCCACCGTCGTTTAACTGGGTGGTAATTTGAGTTAAAGTTTGACTTCGCTGGCTACGTACACTACGCCTCGGCCCCGTCTCTCTACTCACACTCTGTCAAAGCTAACTGCCTTTTGCTGATTGCCCTATCATTATTTTTTTGTCCATCGTGCATGTGTTCTTGGTATACTCTTGACACTGTCGACCTTGAAATCCATCTGTCGGACGATTTCGGAAATTGAATGGCCAATGCGTCGCGTACCTACTATTTGTCCGCGCTCGAAGGCATTTAAATTAGGCAGGTTATCCACGTTTGCAATTCCAACAACTAATTCAGAACAACCATCGTATGCGTTATATATGCAGTTACCACAGTGCCCTCACTTGCTCATAAATGATACGCAGGGCTACACAATTTGCATAACCTTTGTTGTCCCAAACTCAGTGGTACTTCAGTGTATATGACGCATTATGTGGTAATTAGTGAAATAATAAGCCTCAACTAAAAAATTAATCACAAAATAAGAATTAGTTTAGAATATTCTCTAGAAAATAATATAAATTTCAGGTTAACAAAAATTATAGAAATGCATTCAAAGTATTTGAATTATCAGACTTACCTTGATATATATTTTAAACAAATTTAACTCTCCAGTTCTGATAGATCAAAGATCCACTTTCGGTTTTTCTATTTTTATGTATTTTCTTGGAACTCGGTCTATTTGTAAAGTAGAAACTGAAGAATATATATATGTTGTGTAAAGACGAAAGCTCTATTCAATAAAATAAAAGAAATCATAATTGTGTGTTTTGTTTGTTTTTAGTATGTGTAACTGTTTTCAGTACCTGTTAATGTTTTAAAAATAACAAAATAGGGAAATATTAGTTGGATTTCATTACTAAATAATTAATCCCAGATCTTAATCAAAACTAATAATGATTAAACTGATTTTTCACACACAAGTCAGTCATTACAATTGCTTTCCATTTGACAATAATCAAACTAATTATTAGGTACTTATGTCCTTAAGTTGTATTTTTGTTTCTTGGATTTTGTTTTTTAAAAGAAAACTGTGTAATTTCTTACTAACAGTTTTTTAAAAAATATTTATTTTAAGAACAACATGAAGAACAATTGTTTTTCGTCATTATCCCTTTATATGCATCAATTATTCATTTTCTTGACTCCAAATGAGTCTTACAACAGGAGTAGTTTCCATTACACAAAATACTAAAAATAACCACAAACACAAATAATAAAAATAATGATTCTTATAAACTATATGGTATTATTCAAAAGTTACGAGAAAGATCATCTAATACTTAAGTAATAAAAATTCACTTCTGAAATACTTGCAGACACTTAGAAATGTAGATCCCTCAAAAGGACGGAAGCTCCCGTGTTTACAATGATATCTCGAAACCAGCTTTCTGTACGACTTATCCGGGAATTTTCCTAAATGAACTTCATTATCAAAGCCAATAAGTTATTGCGATAAGGCAATGAAGTACTAAGCCGTTGATTATTCTAATTTACAAAGTGAAAATCCCTGCACTTCAAATCGTTAACTTCTCAACAACTATCTATTTCCACATTCATCTTTGGCTCTCGTTTACTGTTACACCTTAAAACCGATCTGTATAACACATTTCCAGGAGGCCGCACTTAAAGTCTAAATAAAACTTTTATAAGAATGTTCCGCGATATTATATTACGAGAGAGAATCTCGTGAGATAGCCAGTTACATTTTGTATATTCTGTTTCAATGTAAAGTATGAATTTAGGGGGAAAGTAGTTATTGGATATTTCGGATCCTTTCTTTGTGTCAAATAAGGCAACATCCATACAAATTCTGTTACATGTAGATTCGTCGATAAATATCTTCAACTTCCTTCTTATGGATACCTAGGACAATACTTACATTATCTTTTGTGATTTGGATAGTTTTCATTCATGCGTTTAACAATGTCAATGGCTTTCAAATACCCGCAATGCTAATAATAAGAGTATATGAATATATTTATGAACGCGGAAGATAATATCAGTTATAAAGAAAAAAAATACTGAAATTGCCAGATTATGATTGCGAGTTTCTCTACAAGATTTATTTAAGTCCAAAGTAAGAGTGTGCTGAAATCTAAATGGGATGATAACTATAAAGTTGCGGAATAAATATATTTTGAAGTTGCAAGTAGTATCAACATATTTCTTTTATCACCAAAAATGTCTTGAAAAAAACAAACCACAAAAATAATTCAATCTTCTCGAAATTTGGCATGCGATTTACGTTTCCCCAAGTATAGAAACAGTACAATTTTTAAGACCAATGATCATTATCTTCGGTCAACGCGTACACTTTTAACCCTTCAGTAAAGGAACAGGTAAAATTGAAGATGTAGTACTTTTCTTTAGTTGCATTTTTTGAGATACAAAAAATAAAATGTAATAAATTTTAAAAATTTTACAGAAAATTAAATTTTAAATGAGGTGGCTTAAGGGCCTTTAAGCGAGCTGAATATACCGGGCATCAGCTTATGACTCATTTGTCGAACGAAGATTCTATAAAAGAAAGGTTCAGTGATACAAAGCAATAAAAAAGATGGGAAAAGTGGGGGGGGCTTCCCCAAGCTTTTTAAAGATAGCACTGTCTTCTACTTATCATGCCCCAGTATTTTCTTTATCACTCGATGGTATTTTACATTCTTTAAAAATATTCGGTTTTGAAGTAACTACGCTCCCGACGAATTTAAGATATCTTCATGTGACGCCACATGGTCATGTCTTCGAGGGTAATGTTGTATTCAATTAGGGTAAATGATAACAGATTGTCTTTGCCTTTGCATAGTGTTCAGCAATGAATCCCACTTTAGTCTCAGAATAACTGACCATCGGATCCCTGAGTGGAAGAGTCAGATTTTGCAATCCAAATAACAGCCTATGTTTTACAGATACATATAGCCCTTACTAAGTTCTAACTCTTACGATAGCTGGTAAACTTGTTATAAGCCTTATTTACTATGTGTATAATATTCGAAGATGTGGAGATCTTGGATGCAGTTATATGTTGATCTTACTAGCACTTTTTTCTTCAGTCCATTTTCTAATAAGATTATGCTCCCTCACAACTCTCATATCTCGGGATTACTCTATCTTCTTGATGCTTTTTTGGTCATCAAGATCCCCAGACCTTTTACCTGCTGAACAAGTATGGATATTAAAGCCTGGGCCAGATTCGGGCACCCCAAAGCATCATAGATGTGGTGCAACAATCGAAGAATATCAAGCACAGTATATCGCAAGATATCATTAATTTTGATTATCTCTTCTCATCGAAGTTACAAGAATGCATTAAGAGTAGTTATCGAGAATCACTATTTTCTGATATAACATTCAGTGTTCTATTGCAAGCCATTTATGGGGCCTACGGTTTGGAATTTTAATTATATCATTATTTGTTATCAATTATTTTTTTTCTTAAATAATGTTAAAAAAGTTTCACAGGATAGTAAATAACGTCTCTTTATATCTATAGAATAAATACGCTACAAAAACAACTTTGAAAACAAAAGTCGTCATTGTGACACAAAACAGACTCCTATTTAATTTTATATTGTATAATACTCAAAATGGATTCATTTAAAAAATGTATCCCTTATTTTAAAGTCTATACGTCATATACTTTAATGTAAAATTCGTTTCAAAATTTTTAATAGAATGTATCTTATTTTTCTATAAAATAGATTGAAACTGTTTGATAAAATATATAGTTTTAAAATAAATTGTGTTCTTTTCCAGATATCATGTAATTTAGATTGGCATGGCCCCTTGGATCTTTTCAATTATTAATAGATTTTGAATTACATATCATACGAAAAAAAATTGTTGCAAAAGGCATCAAAACCAAATTAATCCGAAGGGGAAAAATATTATATATGAAAATAAAGATTAAGAGAAATAATATTAAAAATTATTTTATGCGGTATAATATTTTTCTTTTACTCTTTCTTCACTATTTTTTGCTACTGATGTAAAATTTTATGGCAAAATCTCAAGATTTGTACAAGTAATCATAATTTTTTCTACTTAATATAAAACAACATCTCAAGATTTTATGATATCTGTGTGTGTGTCTAGTTATTATCTCAAAAAGATTACTTAATTTAGGAAACAGTGCTTGATGTTATTGAAGAGAGATCAAAGTGAATATAATTCATAAAAGCAAGAATAAAAGAATTTTTTTTTGCAATTTTCAAAATGCGTTGATGACAAAGCACGTCTTTCAAAAAGGATTAAGATAATTACCTAGCCAAAGATTATTATAATTATTTGCTTAGGCCATAAATAATAAGCTACCTTTTTTTTCAAATTGAGATTTGATATTCACAAACTTGATTATTTTGGTTAAAGGCTAACTAGATAGGAATTTTTAAACACACTAACTCTTATTGGAAACCCGTGTATTGAAGTCCATTTCAGTTACTTAGTCTGTAAAGGTTTTATTTTAAGGGACGACAGTTGGAACCGTGATTTAAAAGCGATAAATGGATAATTTCCATGATATTTAGTGCACTTAGATTAGAATACATTTAAAATTGTTTAAGGACACATTTTACTAAAAAATTATTTTAAATACAATATTTTGGCAAAAAACTAACTTAGAATAATCTTTTTTCAAAACGTTCTCCTTTTGTAAAACGTGATTCTATTATAATAATATTTTGACTGTATATAGCTCAGACCTCTGTTCAGAGGTTCAACTACGATTTTTGAAAAATTCACATTATTTTCAGAGTAACAACCATTTGAAATAATTATCGGCGTTTTTTTCTGAAAATTTCTTCCCTCTGTTGCAGTAAAACATGGATAAACCCACTTCTAAGTTATATATTTAAAGAATTCTAGTTGAGCCTCTGTAAAGAGGTCTGAGCTATATACAGGCAAAATATTATTATAATAGAAGCATTTTTCACAAAAGGAGAACATTTCGAAAAGAAATTATTCTAAGTTAATTCTTTGTCAAAATATTGTATTTAAATAATTATTTTTGTCAAAATGTCCTTAAAACAATTGTATACATGTATTCCAATCTAAGTGACATTAAATATCATGAAAATTATCCATTTATTCGCTTTTGCAAAATCACGGTTCCTAACGTATTCGGATACCTTAAATCAGTGCTTCTCAAACTTCCAATGTTTGCGCCCCAATATTCAATCATAATTTTCATCACGCCCCCCTCCATACAATAACAATAAGGGTTTAAAATAAAAAACTTTGAACAAAAGCCAATCACTTTAAACTCTTATGCCCCGGTGTGTATAAACTCTCACCAAAAGGTTGATTGCCCTAGGGTTTTTATACGTCTTTCCCAAATAAGATATTTTCTGTCCACGTATCATAAAATGATTGAAGGCTTTGGAATCAAAAAAAAAGTTACATTTTAAAAATTTATTATTTCATAGAATTTGCTTATTTATTTCCCTCCCAGGGGGAAAAAAATGGGATGGGGGCAAATTTGGGAACTTTTAATTTGGTAGTAAAGGAATTAATCATAAGCCGTACAAATTATCAACATAAGTGTTAAGTTTTGTATATAATTTTATGTTAAAAACCCATGGTAACACATAACAAGGTTCCCTCTTAATTATTAAATTAACTTAATATTGTTAAATTAATTGTTAAGTACATTTTCTAATGACAATTTATAAGGATTGGAATGTAAAGGGATTTTATTTTTTATTATGACATAATGTATTTTGTTTGTTTAATTTAAGAAAATAATAATTTTTTAAAATACTTTTTGTTTTTGACTTTTCAAAATGATCACGCTTTCTCGAAGTTATATCATGCCCCCCAGGGGGGTGCGCCCCACAGTTTGAGAAACGCTGACTTGAATGAATTTATTTGTCTTATTATTAAAATATTTTGGTACATGATTACATTTTAGTTGCAAATATCGTCCTTTTTGTAAAACAAAACTTAAATGTACCTTCCAATGACATTTTGTATACTCAATGGTTTATTAAATGTAGTGGATTCAATAAAAATTACATATTGCATGTGGATACACATTTTTTTTCAAGAAAGGTTTGTCTACAATATGACTTTTCCGAAAATAGTAGGCTATGATTGCACTCACGAAGATTGGATACTAATTAACTGATATTGAAATGAAATCGTAAGTTGAGTCCTACTTCCTTAAAAAAAGTGTCATGTGGATCAATAGTGAGTGATTTGATTTAAATTGAAATAACCATTCAAGACTGAAATATTTTGAAAAAGTATAAATTAACTAAAATGTAGGATACACCATTTGTTTCAGACCCTAAATAACAAAATTCCTAGTCTTTAGTTCTTGTTCAGCTCTATAGGGTCATTTAATGCATGTGTTTCTGGATATTTTTGTTAGCTTTTTTTTTTTTTTTCAAAAATGAATCTTGTAGCAATATAATAAAATAATACTACATAATTGTACTATGATATTGAAAATAGTATTAAAGTTCAGAATATCGTAAAAATCCATTCTTTTTCTACTTTTATTCAAAGTTTTTTTTTAAAGCTAAACATTAATAAGCTTTTTTCCCTTGAACTAATATAATAATACCCTTCAACTCATTATCTGCAAAGTATATTTAAAAGTATTTTAATAAATTCAATAAAACTATGGTTAACTTAACAATACAATTTTATTAAGGGGTCTCAAGACTCTTAAATTGAAATTTTTTTCAATTTTTTTATAAAAATATATAGTAGTCTCAAAACATTTCTGAGCATTTTGATGATACAAATTTGTTGTAATGTGAAAACTTTTGAAGTTATGAAGAAATACCTAGTGAAACTTAAATAAAATCCCTATCTCTTTCTTATTCTTAATCTTCACATTTTTCTCAAAACAAAAAAAAATTTTTTACGCGCAGGATTTCTGAGAAATATTTTGATATCAATTTGAAATTTCATACAAGTGTTCAAAATAAAGCTCTTCATAACTTATACACAATTTTCAAGAAAAATAATAATAATAAAATCTTTTTAATTTGAAATTTAATTTATTTTTTCTTAAAATTTTAAAATTTTTGTTATAATTTTATTTAAAAAATTTTTTTCCTCTAAATTTCTTAAATATTGAAATAAAAATTTTCACTTTTAAAGCTATGCTAAGTAAAATTAATTTTATAAATTTTAATCAATTTTGTACTTCAGAATCCTGCGCGGTGTAAATTACTGATATTCATGTTTTTGAAAAATTATCCAGTTTCCAATTTTCCTTTATAACTGTTTTTAATTTCTTCTCAAATTCTCAAAAAATTTGAGAAAGCATGTAAATATATATGATTATCATGTTGCAAAAATTTCAAACTATTGTTTTGATTTATTGTTAAGTTACATTGGTTTAAGAAGAATGTTTTTTTCGAGTCCACGGATACCTGTTAAGGGTTCTGAGATGCCTTAAATGATTTTTCTTTACAATGCATGCAAAATATTTTAAACAATGCATATTTCCTATGCATTTAAAATTCAATTTAAAGTCTGACTTTCTAATAAATAAAGCAACTTTTCTACGTTCTTTCAAATATTTCACTTTCAGTAATCATTTTGGTATTACAGCATTGTGTGCTAGAGTGTATATTCCAAAAAGGAATTAAAATATATCCTTCCTCCAAAAATTTTGATAAAAGGAAATATTGCGGAATACAAACAACTATTAAGGGAATATTCTTTTCCTCTGAAATGGATCATTTAAGGAATATTCTCAAAGACCTTTTTCACGACTTAACATTTTACGACTGAATTGTTATGATTTCAGAAGATTTTGTAGCGTCATATAAGGCTTTCTTTATTTACAAATACCTTTTTATCCAGCTTAAAATGCACTCAACTATTTCTTTTCCTACTTTCAAATAAAGTTTTCTGCGTTTATGCTGCTTATAAATTTCATAATAATATAGTTCTCTTTTGCACAGTTTTATTGCATTTCCTCAGGCTGCACACCAAAGCACTCTATTGTTAAAACACATTTCGAGTTTCAAATTTTAAAATGGAAGAAATGTGAAAATATCATTATATGAGGGAGTGTATGCTATAAGTTCAGGAAAAAAATCATTTTTCATTGGATTTATTTCTCGTTTCTATATACTTTCACAAAATGTTGCTACGGATATTATTTTTTAATAATTTTAATTTTTAGTTAGTCTCCTACCGAATTAATCCTTAGTCTTTTTTTTAAACTAAATGTTTTAAATATTTTGATGATTTTCAAGTTTTTCAGCTAGAATTATGATTTGTTTCAAGGTATTTTTTAACAATGTGTCTTTATGCGTGGTGCAAAGCAAAAACAAAAATTTAAATATGTATTAATTTACTGAAAGGGAGAAAATTAAAATACATTCTGACATAATAAAAAATAACTATATATTTACAATGATTATAAATATACTTATAAATGTAACAGCACTGCACAATATTTTTGATAATTAATTTATCACTACATTAAAAAAACAAGTCTTGCCGTATAAAAAATTTAATACTTCTTTGATAATTTTTTTGGTTTATAATTAAATTCGTATTGTAGCTTTAGCGTCAAAGTGCATTTTTTGCATTCAATACATTGTTATTGTATAAGGAAGGCGCGATGAAAATTATGATTGAAAATTGGGTAGCAAACATTGAAAGTTTGAGAATCACTGATTTCGCCTCTCTCAACAGTTCAAAAGAAAGAATATTTATCAATTACGCCACATAAGTACTCGAAACGACCCTTTGAGTTCATTTTCGAAAAGCCCCTTTTGTAGAGGACCTCTATTCCATTGAAAGGAATATACCTACTAAATTTCAAGACTGTACGTCTAAGAGTTTAAAAACGGAATAAATTATCAACAACGCCCCTTAAATCGCTGCAACATCACTTGAGGTTCAATTTTCGTGAAACCCATTCTGTTACGAATTTTTACTCCATGCAAGGGACAAAACAAATATTAATTATGATGGTTTAATAGTTCCAAACTGAAAATATTTATCTGTTACGCTTTTTAAGCCCTCGCAACGCCCTTTGGGGGTCGATTTTCGAAACCCCCTTTTTTTGTAGCGGATTTTATTTCATAAAAAGGAATAAACCCTTTTAAATTTTTAAAACCTTTTAAACGCCCTGATATTTTAAAAAAGGGGAAAATAATTATTTATAACGCCCCTTAAGTTTCCACATTACCGTTGAGGGTCGATTTTCGCAAAACTCTTTTGTAGCGTTTTATTCCATGAAAGAGGAACATCTATTCCAAATTGCAAGTCTCGAACTGTAATAGATAAGAATGTAGATTAATTAGAATATTTGCCCGCGCCCCTTTAACCCCCTCCACAACAACCCCCTGGGATTTGGGTTTTTGAAAAATCCTTTTTTAAAAGGATTTAAATTTTTATAATGGGAACATCTTAAAAATTTCAATTTCCCGGAATATCTTTTGAAAAGGGTCAGTAAAATTTGTTTTTTCTGCTAAAAAAATATAGATATCTAAATACTTACAATATTTCCTCTTTACATAACAGTATTATAGAATTTAACAGCTAATAATTCGTTACTTTTCAATTATTACTCTATTAACTCTCACAATCTCTATATATTTATTTATATATTTGTATATTTATCTTGGTGGAATTTTCAATCGTTAATAAAAAAAAATAATACACTCACTACTATACACTACTCACAATAATGCACCACTTAAAAATTATACACTCACTTCCAAAAGTTAAACACGAAGATGTAAAATGCAAAAAATCAACAAATCCCGTTTTGATTGACACAAAATTTGGCAGAAAAAGTAGCATATATATTTATACAAAAAAACAAAATCAATAATTATATACAGAAATAAAAAAACAATGTTTAAATTTTTAAAGTTATCAGATAATGTCATACGGGAGACTTAAATAGAATTATGTATAAAGTGAAAATAAACAGCATAAAATAAAAAAAAGGACATCAATGGGGTATGTACCCCCCATCTGATTGAAAAATTTTTAATTTTTATGACCATGTATTAAATTAAGGTGGTCAACCCCCCAAGAATTAAGCAATCGCCATTCTTCTTGTAGAGCAGTTTCCAGCTCAATAAGAGTGGCTGGAGGGGGAAAAATGTAAAGATACCGGCCCGAGAGCACCCCAAAAAGATTTTCAATGGGATTAAGTTTCGGGAATATGCTGGACACCCATACGGCAACCCCTTTAATTTTTAAGTAGTCATCGACGATGTCACTCTAGGGGAATGCTTATCGTCTTTAAAAAAAAAGTAAGCCCTGCTGCAGTGAAAATTTCTCACAATGGGTTCAAAGATTTCATCCCCCGATACCGGACAGCCGTCACGGGGCCCAATTTAAAGATGTGCAGGTCGGTGCGGTAACCCGAAACCCCCTGCCCACACCATAATGTTTCCCCGCCTCGGAATGCCTGAATTTCCCGGTGATGTTTTGAGGCTGATTGGGGTTTCCTTTGTTCACACCATATCCTTATACGCTTGTCATCTGGCTCCAGAGCAAATTTTTGATTTCATCAGTAAAACATGCCCTTGCCCCCAAAGTCAGACACAGTTCAATTCCCATTTTCCCCGGCATATTTTAATCGTGCCCTCTTGATTGGACGGATGAAAACACAAATCGGGGGGTCCCGGGCATCCAGTCCTTAAGATGTAATCTTCAGCGTACAGTAGCTGCAGATATACCCTTTCCCGGGATGGACGCTGAAAACCATAGATGTAACACTCCGGGAAAATCGCTCTGCGATTCCGCTTGGATACAATAGCAATATATCGATCTTCCGCGGGGATTGAAACACTTGGGCGACCACCTAAGGCCTTCGCACAACTGTCTTTGGGGTTTGGGAAATTTTGTTTCCATAAACGTGAAATTACAAAAAGATGAACGCCGAAAAAAAGAGCCTTTGTGATTCTATTTCCGGGAAAAAACCCCCCCAGCACGCAGAATCTTCCTTTCCCCTTTTTTCGGGAAGCCCATAGAAACACGTATGTTGTAAAAAAAGAAATTGTACGAAATTTTTAAACCCCTTTCATCAGCACCCCAATCAACTTCTGTAATCCTTCATAAAGCTGGCTTCTTATAAGACTCCCCTTTTTTTGTATTTCTTGACATGAAAGCACGATTCTGTTAAAAAATATTTGCATACTTCCATCTACCCTGCAGGAGTTGCATCCTTTTAATTCTGGTTCCGGAAATTGGCATTTTCCTCTCCGTGCTTAACTTTTGGAAGCGAGTGTATATTGCCAAGTTCTTCAAAAGGAATTCAGCTCTAATAATGACTTTTGAATTTAAAAAAAACTTTTCGTTCGGAATGGACAGTAGGCTCTAATGCTCAGTCTATTATTTCGTTCACGACAATGAAACAAATATAAACCTAATCCAGTGTTAAGAGCTTAACAAAAAAAATTTAAAGAAAAATAAATTAAAAGTTTTTTAAAAACAATAATTTAAAATGAAATGTTAAGTTTAGAATGCTGAAAAAAATTGAAAAAATGATTACGATTTTCGCTGTAACTAGCTAACCATTCCTATTGCTGCACAAAAAGGATAAAAAGAATTGTGTCTTAGATAATTTTTATTAAATTGAGTTAATAGATTTGAGAAGCACTCGTAATTTTAGAACAGCCTATGCCGGCAAAAATAACTTTGTTTGAGTAAAATTAAGTAAAATTTTAGTAAATCAAGTAGAAATTTTTTGAATTCTTATATGGTAAAGAAAAACAAATAAACTGCGAATATAAAAAAACTTTAGTTTAGAAAAATTTTAAAAGCCCAAATTTTAAATTTGTTATAATAAATGGGTTGGGTTAAAACAAATAAAAATAAAAATTCTGTTGTGGTTTAAAAAAATTAATGAAATAATGCCAAAAAATTAAATTTTCCGGAATATGATTTATATTTAATATCACCATTTTGTTCTTTTTATTTTGTTGAAGGAAAGCAGCTGCATATCGTTTGGCTTTCCTCCTCCACTTATGAAACTATTTTACAGACGATAATTTGCAAATCATCGAGTTTATTTCTTTACATTTTTAAACTTTGGAATGTGAAATAAGGTACTTTTTATTTCCTATTAATTCTTTGATGTCTGATAACCGTAGTATTAACATATTTAAAACATATAATTAACATGTTAATATCTAATAGTTTATACAAAGTAACTTATTTTGGGTAAAATCTAAAATGTATATTTATTTAAAAATATTGATTAATTTCGATTAATTTATTATTAGTGACTGTTTAAGTTAAGTAAAAAGTTATGTCTTAAAAAGGTTTCTTTTTAACTCCAGGTTGATAATTTAATTATTTTAGTATTCATATTGAACTAATAAGATTATAATATTTGATATTGGAATTCAATAGCACTAAATATTTAACTATTCTTAATTAAATATTTTTTTAAATGCATTTCAGTGCTTATTGTTATGACAACATTGTGTAATGTGTGTGCTAAGTTTATAAATAAGTATTTTAAAACATATCAATTTTAATTGCTATTAAAAGAGAGAGAATTGTTTTTGTTTAAACTTCGATATATATCATTTTGGGGAACATTTTACGAGAAGATTTACAAAAGCAAGTATGGGCATAGTTGGTTTGTCGCTGGCCTTCTGTACCCGAGGTTGCGGGTTCGACCCCGGCCCAAGTCGGTGGATTTTTTCCGATGCAGAAAATAAATTTGCCATGTCGAAGGAAAAAACGTTATGAAAAAAAAATCCCTTTTCGGTCCGTTTGGCTTGGATTCTCTCGGCAAAACTGAATTCCTAAGTACAAATTTTGCATCGGCAGAGCTAAGGTAAGGCTCCCTCTGAGGAAGAAACTAGGCTTCAAAAAATTACTTACGGTAATTGGTATCGCCTTAATGTAGTGCCGCACTAAAAAGTGATACTAGCTTTTAAGGAATGTACTAGGTCTATTTGTGTGTGTGTGTGTGCAAAGGTAGAAATACCAACAAGGAGCCCCATTACAGAAAAAAAATTAGAAATCGAAGACTGATTATTTAATTTAATCAAAATGTAAACTTGATAGCTAAAATTACTAAATATAATACTAGATAAACTTTTAAGAGGAAAATTCAAGGTAAAGTAGAGGGAAAGAAATTCTAAGATACATAAATGAATATATATATATATATAATACTTGCAGGACGGAAACAAAAGAAAAGAAACGCAATGATGAAATGAATTTAAAAAAAAAAAAAAATTAATTTAAAAAAAAAAACAAATGTAAAAAAAATGTATAGTTTTTTAACGGAAAAGTAAATTAGTTGTTGGGTTTTATTAAAAAATTTTAAAACCCAAATAAAATGTGTTGGGTTTTTTTTATTTTACGGGAACGTAAGGATCTCTCAAAGAGTAGACACTGCAAAACAGTGTTTGTTATATTAATGAATTGTTCCCATACTGCCAAGTCACATTGCTCAGATTTTAGTAGGCTTGTCATATATAAAATTATATACAAAAATTAACAATTATCGTAATATTTTTTTTTGTACTGCTTATAATTAATCCCTTAACTGCAGATTAAAAGTTACGCATTACGCTCCTCAAAGACATAATTTTCCATGTGAGGCATTGGTGATGTGATGACCTGGAAAGGGGGGGTAGGAATAAATAAAAAACTTTAAACAAGAACCTTTCCCCAAATTTTTTTGGTATTTATTATATTCCAAAGACTTTGGAATAATTTTAGGGTGCAGTGGCAAAAGATCACACGTTGAATGATTTATATATACCCCCAGTCAATTAACTTTTTTGACTGAGGAGAGATATATACGCCACTGATTTTTAAAGAGGTTAAAATCGTTTTGTAGCGTAAAAGAAGTATTACTTAATTAAAAAATATTGTTATTGTAGGGAAGGGGGGGATGAAAACTGATCGAATATTGGGTCGCAAATATTGAAAGTTTGAGAAGCACTGGCTTATATAAAACATCATAAAATACAGGAATTTATTTCTTCTACTTCTTCTTTTTTGGGATAATAACCCTGGTGGACCTTCCTTCACCAATTTTCTACATTGGTTACTCTTTACATTTTTAAAACCCTTTTGGTATGTATACCTAAAATTTGTCGTTTTGGTGAAAATTATCGAAATTTTTCCTTATGTTTTTATTTTATATCCTATACATTTAAGATTCCAAAAACACTGTATTTTAGTTTATACCATATTTAGAAACAAAGTTATAGCATACAGTAGAACGTCGTTTATCCGAACGTTTATTATCCGGAGCGTCAAATAAACGGACCTACTGTTGCTCAAGAGAATCAGAGATCTTGCAGAGAAAAAACGAAGATGTACATTGGTACAGCGAAAAATAAGTGATTATTTTCCACAATAAACGTAAAATTGCGACATTTTGCACCTATTTTGCCTTTTCTTCAAGCATGTTTCCCGCATGTGATTATTTTCAATATTCGTATAGTGTCCGGTTTCATATACTGCATGGATCTCATTTGGTATTCGGTTTTTCGAACAATCGCGTTTTCGAACGGTATCCGGTACCAATTGATTCGGATAAACGACGTTCTACTGCAATTAGTAAACTGGAAATGGAGTTCGAAATTTTCAGAATATTATTTATTTAGCTCTACTTATGTTACGAATCAAACTCTAATCTCTGTGTATATATTTATAAACTTCATTGCTTTCTTATGAAAAAAAAAAAAATCATTAATTTCTTAAAAAATCAAATTGTTGCATAAAATTTGCATATTTAAAAATAATTTCAAAAGTATTAAAAATCTTTTAATTCATGATACATATAAAGATGTTATTTATATACTGCATAAATATTATTTGACATTATTATTTTATACAACATTTATTAAAATGTTGTATAAAAGAAAGTTACTGCAATTTTTCATTAAAATTTCACTAAAACGACAAATATTATAGTCTAAGAAACTCTTCAGATAACAGCCAAAGGGTAAAAAAAAAGTCGGAATTAGTTTATCATGAAGCTAAAGAGAGTTTGAGCTACAAATATGGTGAGTTTAAAAATCTACAATTAGTAGAAAATGTTTCATATTGTATTAAAATCTTTAAACGCATTTTCTGAGAAACTGTTTTTCAATTTTTTGCTCCACGGTAAAATTCACTGCAGAATTTCTTTTTAAGATACTGAATTGAAATTTTCAGTTTTATTTTGTTTTATTAGCAGTCTAGACTATTATCTAATCTCTATGTATATATTTATGTATTTTATTGCAAATTTTGAGAGAAAATAACAAATTTTTTTGTAAAAAATTGAGTTTCTGCAAAAAATTGACATATTTCAAAAACTTTCAAAAGTATTACACATTTGTTACCTCTTATTATTCTATATATGTAATGTATAAATATTATTTGAATATATTAATCAGAATTTTCGATACAAGCTTTACCGTAATTGCAATTTTTCACTAACATTTCACTCAAAATTCCCAATATATTCAAAACTATTTTTAATTTTGTGGAAATTGTACTTGAATTCCTAGATTTATGCCCTATTTCAACTAAAAAAGTGTTTATTTCATTAAAAATTTATACATTAAAAAAAAAGGTAGTAAGGTAGGTAAGATAGTAAGGTAGTAAAGGTCCGAAGTTAGCCACACACCATAAAAAATATTAAGATATTTTTCGATAAAATTAATCCATTTTAGTGGGGATTATTTCCCATGAGATTTGTCAGAAATATTTTCTTGCAGTAGCGATCTTCCTTCATTCTAGCCAGACGGCCAGTCCATTTAAGTCTTGGTAATTTGACAAATTTTACAACATCAGATTGCTTGTAAATTGTATAACTTTCTAAAGCAAATCTTATCTATGATTCTTTCACTCGGACTCCATTAAGAGTGCAAGATAAGGTCTTCCTCTCGAAAATTCCCTCAGTTTCCTCATCACGTAAGTCAATGCCCAAGTCTGATCATAAATTGGGACAAATCTTATTAGACTTTTGCAAAAAATCAATTGAAAATTTTTTCATCATTTTAAAATAAATTTATTTTAAATGACAGAAGAATTCTTACTTCTTGGATTTTCCAAAATGCCGAGTGCAAGTAGATGCAAGTTCATTAACCCGGATTTGGGGAGTTTTTTATCCCCAAATTTCTAATTTTTTAAAACCTCCTTCTAAATTTTTTTGAAAAAAAAAAATTTTCGTTCGCTTTAAGGTCATACCCTTTTGAGGAGCCTTATTTTTGTGGGAATTCAAATAAAATTTTTGAATCCCCTCTTCGGGTTTTTAAAATACCCTGCGTGTGAATCGCCGTTACACCTCTAAATGTATGAGCACGTTTCAATTTAATGAGCTTATGCTATGGCGTATTATTGTAACTATGATGAAGAAATGTGATAATTAAGTAATTTAATAGATACAGTATTTATTAGAGAGAGATATAATACAGCAGTATTTTCGGATGAAAAATTTCTTCATTTTATGAGGAAGAATCAAATGATGAAAAAGTATAAAAAAGTAGATTCCCCCAAAATCATCCCGATTTAGAAGGGAACACTGTTAAAAAAAAAATGTTTTATATGTAGATACACAAAAACATTTGGGAATAACGTAATTTTAAAGGAGATAACAGGTACATATCTTATTCACTTTCAGATGATCTTTAAAAAAAAAAACTATTGATGGAACAGTAAAAGAAAATAAAAGAGAAAATTCCAAAATTTTTGAAGTTAAAGAATATAGAAGTTTACTCCTATATGTTTAGTTTTAAAAAGATACACATTAAAAAAAATTAAGATCCAGTGAAAACATCGCACTCTCTCACGACGAGATTGAAGGAGTGTATACATAATGTATTGAATACCCTTATCAAAAGGACAGAAAAACTAAATCTATGTGTGAAAAATGTTAAAAACATGCTGACTTTTCTACTTTTTCTTTCTTTTTAACGTTTGTATACAAATTTTACCGCAAAAACGGAATGTAAACACCCTTGAGTGTGAGATACCTTGCGCGAGAACTTTCGTTGTTTTTTTTCACGCAAGTAGTGTCGGATTAAGTTTTATTTTGAAACATGAAACTATGCTTTTGATGTAGAAACATATCAACAAACATTTGCATGGTACTTGATAGATAAAACAAGGTAACAAATATCACATCAGCTTCAAAGATAATGGGTTCTACTTTCTGGACCACCATAATGCCTTTTTATGAACTTCTGCATTCGCATTGAAGAAGATGTAATAAATTCTGAATATTAAGTTAGAAGCAATCTGTTTTAAAGCAGTATCCAGTATACTTTTTACAGTAGTATACTAGAAAGCACTTTATTCACTTTAATATTTTTTTATTAGTGATTTGTTAGAGGCTTCGTACTAGATATATATCATTTTTTGTCTGTCAAAGCGTTCTGAAATTATTTACCTGAGGAAAATTATCTTTCGAGAAAAATGTACAGAAAATAGCATAAAGCTATTAATGGTTATGTATTATATTCCTTTAAGACCCAAATTATTTTTATCTTCAAATATTAAATTCTTCTGATTATTAATACTATATGGACCTCAATGACTTTGAGAAAAATATTAAAAAAATTCCCCCCCTTGGAACGTAGACGGTACCCATACGATCGTACGGGTTGGGCGTTATCTGTGAAACAGGTCACCTATGAAATTTTACGAGTTATACATTTTTAGCTCTAAGTTGATAGAAGAAACAATCTTAATTCAACTAAAATTGTTACAAATTAGGAAATTATTGATGTATAATTAAATCTTTTTTATTAATTCATTATTTATTTACTGTAAAAATCTTTTTTTTTACAAGTAGAAATAACCATTGTACTTTTTACCCACATATTTCGAACAGCTTTCGTAGTTTTCAAATCTGCACTTGCGAGACCTTGAAATGTCATCAACACATCAAAAATGGCTATACATGCCAAACCTTTTATCCTGAAATGGTCAGGATAAAAGCCATGACATGCATAGCTGGTGGACTATAACGCATCGATCTTTTTGGGAGTGGAATTACAACACTGTTATCTTCATCATCAGTTAAAATACGTTTGTTTGTAGGTGGAGAGGCTGATAACGCTTGAACTATCTCTAATTTAAATTTTAAGCAATCCATTTTGATTTTTAAGAGGAATTTCTTTGATATTGCATCTAGTTTGCAGAGAAACCAAGGATTTGCAACAGCTAAATCAATGTAATAAATGTGTTCAATAGATTTTTATGGTAAAGAATGATCGAAAACTGTCTTTTCATTTCAAATATTCCCATGTGTTTCTTCATTGCTCTCATCTGAACTGGATTTTTCTTCCAGTATGCACGATTCATATGTTTTGTTCGCAGCATTGTCATCATCTGAGAGATCCTTAAGTTCTGATCTAAGTTCAATCTGATTTATTCATCGATTGAAAAAATTTATTCTGTTAGAATTCTCCTTTTAGACACCTGAGAAAGTTTTTGGTTAACAGTTAACACATTATTCCATTAAAACTAATAAAATGTATCAGAAAATTATATTCTTTAAAAATGTATACATATTAAAACCACACCATACTACCACCGGAAAATCCAGATTTTTTTGGGGGGGTGAAGAGATTTGGATGCAGATATCTGTGGAGAGGATAAAAATGCCATACTCCTCAACAAATGTATGAAAAAGAAAATTAATTGCAAAAAAAGAGAGAGAGAAAGAAAAAAAAGGGACTCATCCATGGCAACCCCTGAAAATATTTGGTAATAATTATATAACTATATATATATTTCATTTTTATGTAGGCTTTCTTCAAAATTATTGAAACAGAAAAAAAAATTCGCATGGTAAGTATTTACCTTTACAGCTGCAGTGACTCAAGTAACTTCCAACCCGCACGATCGCGCGGGTAACGAAATCCTAGTCCTACAAGTCACATTAATAGAGTATAGTTGATATTTTTCTATTTTACAATTATTTAAATATTAATACAAAAATTTGTATCCAAGCAATTAGAAATATATTGATAATTACGAAAGATACAAAGAATATGTGTTTTCGTTGCATTTGAAAACAAACCTTGATTTTCCAGCTGAAAGTAAAACATGGACCACAACCATCGTCTGTTGATAAAAAATAATACTTTACACTTTCTGCAAGCCGGCTCAATCCTTAGATTCACAATTTTCTTACATACGACTATTTCAGAAGCAAAAACGTATAAGAGTATCTAAACATCATGATCGTGCGGGTTGGGTCTTAAAGGATAAAGATGAAATTTGAAATCAAATCATCTTACATTTGAGTAATAGTGAAAGCAATAAGAAAAATAATATCAAAGAGCTATTTTGATAGGAGTAAAGATATCCAGTGATGAGTAAAATCTTGGCTCAAATTCTACGATAAACAAGTCTCTTCTATTACAGAGAAAATGAAGAAATATGTAATAGGGATGCCAGCTGTGGAACGATAAATCTTGGCATTCGATTTTTTTTATCTGAAGATTCGTTACAGGTTTCATTTTAGTGAGGGAGAAAAATGGGATCAACAGAGCACTGTAACAAGCTACAAAACCGATAACTTTCTCGATTCTTATCAATATGAGACATTAGACATGTTCGCTAAACGTGATATGGGTACCGTAATAGTTGATCAAGAGATTCTGGCTACTTGAGCAAAGAAGTTGGAAGACCTGTGTTAAGTTGTTTATAATAGCTTCATCTGAGGGATGACTGACAATTTGGAGGTACATTCGGTCAGGTTCTGTGTTATAAAATACAGAATGTATCATGCTCAGCATATATTTGTCTCAATTCTAATGCAAGTAACATAGAGTGTATGTTAAAAACTGACATTCAAAATGACAAAAATAACATATAACCCCAATTGTTACTTATATCTTTTGGCCGTTACTATGTTTTTATGCCCATCGTTCCTCTAGTTCGTTAACTTTTCAGATTCCCATGTAATGTTATGAATAATCAACGTCATATTCTAGACACCAGAATTCAGATTATAATATTTTATTTGTAAAGTGCGGCGTATTAGTACTGATAATTTCATAAATATTTTATGTGATTTGACATAACCAGGAGAAAATTATAACCGACGCTAGAAAAATTGTAAAGTATTCAAAAATGTACCAATTAAATATGAAATTATGCAATTTAAAGTATGTATAAATTCTCTTTTCTTAAAAATTTTAGATACATTATGAACTTTTATTAAAAATTATTTACATATAATTTTACATCTTTTTAACAATTTCTTCAATCCATGAAAAAATATTTCATGTGTATCATAAAAAAAAAATACAATATGTTATTTGATTATTAAAATATTTGATATAAAAAAATTAAAATGTTATTTCAAAACCTGACAAGAATGAATAAAAATTTAATCAATATTGTTTTTAAAATTTTATTTGTAATGTAGAATTGTTATAGGATACACTGATTGGTCAGAATTTTACTCCGAAATATACTTGTCACTTGTCATTACAGAAGGACGTACTATCCCCTTTTCTAGAGGATTCGTCGTTGACTGTTGAACGAACTGTATGGTTTTGACTCAAGGTATCACTTATCGCACAGTACATTCTAGACACATTCCAGCAACAAATAATCGGGTGTGGTATTTTTGTTGAATGGCCTGTGGGGTCACCTGACTTGGGTTCTTTGGGCTTTTTTCTGTGGTAATATATGAAACAAAGAATGAATGCAACCCTCCATCACCACTGCCAGAACTTTCAAACCGTATTACGGACTCTTGTGCCAGCGCGGAACATGGCATGTTGACAAAGTGCAAAGGGAAGTGAAAAACATGTGTCCACACGTGTATAGTTCCTGACTGAATGAGTGAATATGAACGTCGCACTGCTCAGCTAAACGAGGGCTTTTTGGTGACGTACCCCGTAATTTTGAATCATGGTCAAATGACGAGGACGGCACTTGATCTGGTACACCCTCTCCTAACTACCACACCATAACAACGGAATGACGTTTGAGCGCTCGACAGATTTAATGTGCATCGCTTCCCTACACGGCGGGTCTTCAGCGGCCCTAGGCTCGAACTCATGACATATGGGGACATTATTATGGAAGGTTTAAGTGGTCAATCTTTAATCCTTACAGAGGTAGGACGCATGGATGAGGAACAAATGATACCCACAGCCCGGGGGGTGTCACAACGTAATCTAACGTGGATTCCTAACCTTAAATCTACTAATTCAACACAAAGGCCAAACACCACTTTTAATCTTTACATGCGAAGGTCCACTTTATTCAATCTCACCTGCATAGCGAATGTATAGCAGCTTCTACCTCCTTCTACTGTAATTACAAAACTCTGGCTTTATAAAGTCGAACTAATCTGAATATCTCGGTTTCTTTTTGAGAGGGATGGCTGTGAATTAAACGTGAATGCTAGTCCAAAGATTCCTCAAGAGGATTAGTTAGACGACGCGTATAGATTCATTGCAAGTCCTCTTTTTATAGGTTCTGTCCTTCCTCGAAAAGTGTCCTCCTACCTGTCCTCCTTTTCAATATCTTAAGACTGATCTGTTAATCTATGTATTCAGAGATGAACCAAACATATTTCAAATATGCAGAAGAATATTCAGAAGCAAATATCACAGGTAAAAACAGTTTTCAAAGGTGTTTTTTGATTTCATCGCGATTGGGCAAATTTAGAAAATTGTGTTAAGTTTCTATAAAAAATTGCCTGATAATAAAATCGATGATAAGTCTGTTTGAAGAAATTAGAGGGCAAAGATTAGTAAATGATTACGTTCGAACAGTTTATGAAAAAGCGTATAAATGGATTATTTATGATATTTGTCAAGATTAGAAATTGAAAAAACCTTTTTAAAGAATAGTATTAAATAAAAATTATTTTTTTTTTGGTTTTAAATTAGAAAAAAATTTTTTAAAAATAATCCCCTTTTTTGTGAAAAATATTCTATTATAATAATATTTTGCCTGTATATATTTAGACCTTTTCAAAGCTCAACAAATTTTTTGAAATATTTTGAAGGGGGTTTATCCGTTTTTTACGACAACAGAGGAAGAAATTTTAACAAAAAAATATCAATAATGATTTCATAGTTGAAACCCTTTTGAAAATAATGTAATTTTTCAAAAATCCAAGTTTACCTCTGTACAGAAGTCTGCTATATACAGGCAAAATATTATTATAATAGAAGCAATTTTACGAAAGGAGAACATTTTAAAAAAGTTTATTCTAAGTTAATTTTAGCCGAAATATTGATTTAAATTTTTTTGTAAAAATGTCCTTAAAACAATTGTATACATGTATTCTAATCTAAGGACACTAAATATCATGAAAATTATCCATTTATGCGCTTTTTAAAATCACGGTTCCGAACGTACTGGATACCTTTTAAATTTTCAGCAAAAATGGGAAAGGGTTTTTTTGTGACGATATCAAATTATAATTTTAAAAAAAATTTTAGAACCTAGTTGACGTTGTTGATTTTCATATTTTCCCAAAAATATAATTCAAAACTACTTTAACGTTCTTAAATTTTTTATAAAAAAATAAAAAACATTGAAAAAAATTTCACTTCTTTATAAAGTGATAGTCCTGTTCGGATAAAAATTTTTTTTTTGCAATTCATTTTTTTTTCAAAAAATGCTTGTAAGACCCTTTTCTTAAAAAAGGCAATTTGGGTTTTTTCTTTTTTCATCAAAATTTTGTAAACCCCCTTTCACGGTTTCAAACATCTTTATTATCTCTTTTTTGATTTCCCGAAACGCGATAAAAGCAAATACATTTGCCTTTTTATTAAAAATGGAATGTCAAAAAAAATGATGGCCAAAAAAGGGCCCAGCCATTCCTTTGTCACATAATGCTCTGAGGTAAATAATTTTTAGAACGTTATTAAATTTTTTTTGGTTATCGTGCAATATTATACAATACGTTCCGTTAAAAATGATATTTGTTTCCAAATAGCAAACATAAAACCCAAATGTTTTTTTATATAAAAGGAAGCTACTTTTTTTAAGAAAAAATTCACAAATTTTTTTCAAAAGGAACCGCTTTTAAAAAATATAAAGGAAAACCAAAGTTTATATATGTCAGGTTAAAGCAATCCACCTTCTCATAAAAAAAGACGTTTTACTTATTTATTCAGAAACACAATTTGGTACATTATTTTTTTTTTTTTTTAAATATATTCTTAGAAAAAAGGGTTTTGACACAAAAATTCCAACCATAATTTGAATTTGCAACATTGTTGACTTGATGACAGATAAAGTTTTTGTTTGGAGAAAAATTTTGCAAAAAATACGCAACTCCGTTAATAAAAACAAGATAAATTAGAAAAAAAAAGAAACGGAATAATTAGTACCGGTGGTCATAATTAAATTTACACTATCCAGAGGCATGTAGAGCCCGTTCTGCCGTCCTGCTTATCGTATTTTGATGAAACATGGAATTTGTGCTGTATGGACAATGTGGAAAAAGTTTCTGCAATAAAATAAAATAGTTCAAATTCTGACCACTATTAGGGAATGTGGTGCCCAAAGAAGGACCAAAAATTTGTTAGAATCGTTACAATTTATTCAATTGCAGAATATGCTCAATATGTGCTCCATTAACAATAACGTGTTGAAAGCGCATTATAGCGTTTTCAATGGTAGCGCGAAGTAATCCACGAGGGATTTCAGCCACATGGCGTATAATGCTAGATTTCAAATCAGGTAATGTCCTAATTTCTCCTCTACAAACACGGTCTTTTACAAATCCCCACAACAGAAATCACAGA
The DNA here is from genome assembly GCA_019973955.1 of Trichonephila inaurata madagascariensis. Lineage (NCBI taxonomy): Eukaryota > Metazoa > Arthropoda > Arachnida > Araneae > Nephilidae > Trichonephila > Trichonephila inaurata. The sequence continues at coordinate 25,190 of BMAV01027446.1, read as the reverse complement.
GATTAAAATCGGGTGAACGAGAAGGTCGTGCATCCGGAAAAAAGTCTGGGTATTCAAGATTATTCCAAAGTTAGATTAAGCAGTGCTTTGACTTGGGGCCCCAAAGTGAGGATTTGCTTCATCTGATAAATAAAGGGTTTGAAATAAGTCGTTGCTGTAAAGCAGAACTGATTAACGACGAAAACACTCGCTGAATGATTCTCTGTCTGTGACTGCAAGTTTATATAGAGGTTTTACGGATTTTCATAAGAAAAAACGATAAAAGCCACCTGATGGTCAAAATATGTACTATTTTTTACTATCAAAACCTTTTTCCCTGGTTCATATAGCATTTTTTTAAGTTTCATCAATATAAAAAAAAGCAGAACAGGTTTTCCCGGCCCTTAAAAAGTGTAACCCTTTTAAACATAACCCCCCCGGGAAATAAAGTTGATTCTTTATCTGTACCCCTCTATGTTTTTTGTGTCTTTGTTTTTTTCCAGTGTTCCCAAACCTTGAGGGAATTATAAACAACCCTGTATCAAATGAGTTTAGTTCAAAGATTAGGAACTACTTAAGATATGGAAGATCCTACGGTACTATTTTTGAGATTATATGATTATATTATTTCAATTTAGTCTCATAAATAAATGCGCAAAGGTTTCCAGTAAAATATAATCATTATAATATACCAAAACTAATGGTAGTAATGCATTCCAAAACTCTCTGCTTAGTTACCGACACCCTTACACTTCATAACGGCAAATTAGTCACGTTTATACATAGTCTAATCAATGAATAATAGCTATGTGAACTGTGCATTGAAAGGTAATAAATCAAATAAACAAGTCTGTGAAGAAAATAAAAATTAACAGTAAAAGATCATTAAAACAGATTTGCAAAAATTGACTTCCGAGGTGCGTGTTAGACAAAAACTCCAGCTTTTAACTGTTAACCTACTGATTTGAATTAGGTAGGTATGTTTTTCTTTTGTTGAGCAAAAATCAACTCTGAACAAGTTTTGTCAAAATCGACTCTCAAGGATAGAAGGATTGTGCTTCATAATAGATAAAAAATATTTTCATCTGTTGGAATATTAGACCTACAGACTTCAAATTTTGCAAGCATGTTGTGATACAGCCCCCCTTTGGTAACCGTATCTTTGATTGTCAGCGTGAGCTAGAGGTGTAGGATTTGTAAAAGGAATAGACATTTTAAATTCTTAATATGACTTTCTTAAGAATAGAATTTAAATGTCTAACAATTTAAATAAATTTAAATAGCGAGAATCTAGAATGAACAAACACACGCAATGATAGTTAAACCGTATCGCGTAACTTAGACCACTTCTCTAAATAATTATTCAATCCGCCTACTCCACTTCTAATAACATTACAAGTCCTAATATCAAATAACCAGTCCTACCTTAATCCAACTAAGATACGATTTCTATACGGAGACGTCTGGGCGCACGTGCAATGGTATGCACCTTGTTTTACTGGCTTACTTTCCAGGTAACTTCACGAGTGGCTGTCAATTCACGCTTGTATCTCTTCAAACATAACTTTCCACAAATTGCCGTCCTGCTTACTGAAACTTCTGTTCTTTCAAAAGCTATCTTACTTGCATTTGTTGTTCACATTTCGCTTCTTGGGGTTTGGTTGGAAAAGAGATGGCATTAATCTTGGCCACCAAAGAACCCAGAGGTTATGTTAAAAAAAAGACGCGCGAGTCCGTCACAATGTTTTCGCATTTGATCAAATGTCAGTTAACTAAGAGGTTTGTAAAAATTGGTTCCTAAAGCGGCGTAAAAGATAATATTTATGTACATATTTTCGATAATATTTAAACATGAACAGACCAATGAACCTAATATATATATATAAATACCGGGTTATTCGAATTGTTTCTTTTTTTTACTTAGTTAATTTATTTGTTAAATAAATTTTCAATTGCTAAACTTATAAAAATATAAATTAAATTTTAATCTCATTAAAAATTTGTTATCCTTCTATCTCATTGGTACATTTTTTCGCATCACAGGTGAGAAGAGAGAGAAACGAGTATATCTGCATATACATTATAATTATAAATATCTGTATAATGACTCGACCTTTTTTAGGCAAAAATTTTTATTAGTTATAAGACATCTTTCAGCAACATCACGAAGGCAAACCAACGCAACGGGGTGCTATTTTGAGTTGGTTTATATATTTATTGTTTTAGTGTGAAATTATCATCCTTCAGTTTAGTTTCTGGAATAGAAAGAAGGTAAAGGAAAAAAAGTGAAACCAAGAATTCAAGGAAATGGAGACGGGATTGTAATTTAACGGTTGAATAATCTTAAAATTTGAAGTTAATTTTATAAGATAATATTTACGCGGTAGAAAACAAATATTAAAGGGAAATTTGATTTTTTAGGGATAAATTAAATATCCTATATATACACAAAATGAATACTATTTTTATTTAAAAAGCTTGAGAAAAATATCAAAAATGTACAATTTGACCAACTGTTTTTTTGTTTCCCTCTTTTGAAATTCAAATACAATAGAAAGCCGTTATCCAAATCAGTTGGGGCCGGGTGTGTTCCGGATAACCGAAAATCGAATGATCCATGCAGTATGAAACCGACACCATACGAATATTAAAAATCCCCATGCAGGGAAAAGTTCTTTAAGAAAAAACAAAATAGGTGCAATATGTCGCAATTTTACCTTTATTGTGGGAAAATAATAACTTATATTTCGCTCTACAATTGTGCACCTTCGTTTTTCATTGCAAGATCTCTGATTCTCTTGAGAAGCAGTAGTTGAGTAGGACAGCACTCTGATTGTTCATCGTACCACTCCATAGCTATCTCTAATGCAGAAAACGCGTCAGTAGTTTTCCTTTTCTTCGAGCCATCTTCTGAATCAAGTTTTGACGCAAATTTAAAAGGGTGTCCGGTTTTTTTTCTTATGTCAGAAATTGTTTACTTTCGGCATTATAAAATTATGCTAGATAATTTCCCCCCCTTCTCGAGATTTCAAATTTAAAGTTTTGTCTCTATTTTCCAACGTTCGCCGATCTGAATTCAAACGTAGCTCACAATTCAACAAAAGAGCGCCTTTGGCCCCCTTCAGTGTGAAAAAAAACTGACCTAACATTCCGCGCCAGATGTTTACCAAATCACACAACTGCAATTCTCCAAATATCCCTGACCTAGGGTATTCCCGTCACTTTTGGCCTCACGCGAAACAACTGTTCATTGCACTGTTCGAAAACGTATTCATATACAGCACATGTAAATGACAAAAAAAAAAAAAACTGGTTTGGATATTTGACGTTCTGGATAATAAACATTCGGATAAACGACGTTGTTCGGTAGTGATACACCTAACTTTTTGAAGTGGTCCTTTTTTACACGACTTTAAAATAACAGAGTCCTCTCAAAAAACCCTTTTTACACAATTTTTTTGTTCTATCACGAATCCTGACAATCACCATTTTTCATTCCGATTTTGATGGTTGGTTTACTTTGAGTTCTGGGGTTATGGGGACTATCCGAATTTTATAATCACTTTTTTTTTTATTTTGTTGTACTTCAACTTGAAAACAGGATTTCGTGTTTTAGTATAATTGTATTTTGTGTTAAAGCCATTTAGATGTGGACAATTTGATCAAATTTATGACAGTTTATGATAATAAAGATTTTTGTTGGCTTACGTTTATGATAATATATAATGAAGAAGCCGAAGGTGAAGTTCAGTAATTAACAGCTGATTTAATTTGCGAAGGTTTGAAATTTGCTACAAGTTTTTAACAACATTTTACATACTCATCATTCTGGCAAAGAGGGAGCGTTAAAATTTCAACGTAATCTTACGTTTTGTGTCGCAGAATATCAAGAAATATACAAGCAACTTGAGAAACCAAAATAACAGATGCTGAGTGAGTGAATATTTGGTGCCGGACATCGTAATTTTGAACTATGGTTAAGTGACGAGGACGACACCTGAGCTGGCACCCTCGATAAATACCATACCCACCAACGGAGGACATTTGAGCCGACAGATTTAACGTGCATCGCTCCCCACATGGCGGGGCTTTTTGATACTGGGGTGAACTCAGTATTGGCAATGATCCGATACCTTGACCACTGGACTACCGCAGCCCTAAGATCAACCTCTAATTACAGTATTTGTAACAACGGAAAAAACCCAAAGAAACCGTTCATAATGAAATTTCTTCATTTGAATCAAAGCCGACGCAGTTGTGCTAAACATATCTGACGCATGTACTGATGACAGCGTTTTTGATCCAGTTCGTAATAAATGTGTTCACGCTTGTTATCATAAGCAATGAATAGTTGCTAGTACTTTTATTCCAAATTAAAATATTTACATGTTGTATCTAGTTGTAGACCAGGGACGGCGAACCAATGGCACGTGTGCCATTGATGGCACGCGACACAATTACTTGGTCACGTCTACGATCAAAACGGTTAGCATTTTAGTTCAAAATAACAAAGTTCACTATGAATGAAAGCAAGTGATCAGTCGCGTTTTTACAGACATTACAACATTTCAAAGAATTGATAATCAAGATTGATTTCAAGTCTACAATGTAGAGACAGATTTTTCACTGAACACTAATTTAATTTTCTTTTTTTGAGAATTAATTTTGTTTTATTAATATGTATCACATATTTTTAAGTATAACATTTTTTTTCATCTTACATGACTTTGTAAAGTGTCGAACATACCTCAATTTTATCATAAGTCCCATATATTTTTTAAACGATTTTTTTTGCACGTTTTTAATTAATGTACCTAAATATAAGAATAAAATTATTAATGAGAAAATTAATGTTATTGGGGTAAGAGCGTGCTGTTATGTATATAAATTGTTACTTGTTCTATTCCGAAATGCTGAGTTAGTGTAAAAATGTAGTTCAAAGTACCCCAAGCTTTTACCACAATGACATTAATTTTCTCTTAAATCATTTTATTCTTATGTTAAGAATTACTTTTTTACTTTTAGTTCAATTATCCATAAAAGTGATTTTTTTAGATTTTTTTAAACTATAATTTATTTTCCCTTTTTTAGCTAGATCTACATTAATAGCTTGTATTTTTAGTTTTTTAAACTATTATTTATTAATTGATGAATTAATCTTAAAAGCATCATATTTTTCAGAATCTGGAATACCCATTGGCATCCTATCAGTTCATATCTCTTCCAACCTGTATAGAAGGAACTTTTGAAAATGAAATCGAAATTTCTTTAATCTCATTAACATGTTAAAAATTTAATACTTGTGTATTGTTTTTAAAGTTTTAGAAAAATTTATCTTGGTCCGCCAAACATTTTTTTTTTTAATTTTTGGCCCATGACTGAAAAGTTTGCTCATCCCTGAGTAAAATAAGTACTTTTTTAATGTTCATTTTCAGAAAAAACTAGACAATTGTTTATATTATGGCAAGAAATAGTTGGCGCATGTTTTCGCTTTTAGGGTGTTAACTTAATTTTTTAGTCGCCAAATCAGGAAATGGTATAATGAAATAGTCGCCAAATCTGGAAATAATACAATGAAATAGTCGCCAAATCTGGAATTCATTATTCCTGATGATTCAGATCAGGACAATGGAACCAAATTATGAAAATTTTGTATTGTCATCGATCCTTGACAAGTGAGCAAAATTTCGTACTAATCTAACCATTTAAAAGATAAGAATCGAATTCAAAAATTCCATTCTATACAAGTGAAGCTTTAAAAGCCTGTTAAAAAGAGTTGCGTACTAAGTCTTCAATTTCCATTTAATTTGTTTTATGATTGGTTCTGTCTTGTATAATATTATGATTAGTTTAGTATTGACATATTCTGTTACTATCAACAAGAGTTTGGGAAAAAAATTATACCAATGGAACATGTGGATTGAAAAATTAACTGCATTCATTTCTGATTGAGGCGAACCTCTCTGTTGCAAATATTTTTATCAAATCAATAAACCCACGTTAATTAGCGTTTATTCCCATTATAATTTCCAGAATCTCACTTCCAGCAGAAAAGAACGTGATGGAAACTTGAGAAAATCCTGCCATTATTCATGAGTTTTAGGAAACTTTGATCCTCGAGAAAGTCAACTTGCTACGTAAATTGAAGCACAATATTTTTGTCATTTCATGAAAACCTGACTAAACACAACACAAATTGAAGTACTGGTATTTTTTCTCAATGATTTGAAGCAAAACTTCTTTCTACCTGGCTGCGTATCAAAATGGTTGAAAGTTATTTTTCCTTATGTTCTTTTCCGGTTTATGAGTGTGTTTTCCCTGAATAAATAAAAGAAATGAAAATGCATTGTTTATTGTGTTGATATTGAATAAACTTTGATATTTTGGAAGCCAGTAACTCAGTATTGACAAATAAATGTGTTTTCGGGAAAACTTAATTAAATGTTCGGTTCTGGTTAGTATTTGCTTATTTACTTTTAATATATAAAATACATTCGTATTGAAAGAGCTGCCATTGTGCGAATTCTATACATTTGTTCAGTTGTTTCATAGCAATGGCATTGAATTAGAACAAGAATATTGTTTGAGAATTAAAATGTGTTTTTTTAGATAGAGATATAGAAATATAAACATAAAATTATGTAAAAGAAAACAGCCTCACTCTCACTCATTACGAGATCTAAGAAACTATTTAATACAAAGACTAGAAATTTTGTTAGCAAGTTTCTTTTTCGAAATAGAGATCAGCTCAAGAAGGATTTTTCAAAGGACTTCAAAAGAGGATACCGAAGGTTAAATTGGCATTGTAGATATAGAAAAAATCTTCCGTTTTGAACCAGTAGGTATACATTTTGTCCTTGACAAGTATGTTTTTTTCCTGAGAAGAAATCAATAGAAATGGTTTTGTGGAGAATATATTCTCAAATGGGGCTAGGGAAGTGTAATAGATTTTTAAAAAAAAATCCCTTTTTTAACTATGAGTCCTACAGATTTATAATTTGGAACGCTTGAATAGAAATCCTCTAAAAACGAGTTCTGTCGAAATCGACTGGGTGGTATGAGGGAGTAAAACATAATTATCTTTTCACTTGGAAATTTCACGTCCTGCCTCTTTTAAAAAATTAAAATAGGAGGGCCGTAAGAGCGTTTTTCAATATTGTCCATGACTGAAATATCAATATCTTAAATAACAGTATATAGTCATACAGCGTCATTAAATACACAACGAAGACGATGGGTAAAGGCTTGTTTTAATATATGCGAGGAAAAATATTTAAACAGAAATTTCTTTTTTTTATTTTTAACTCATGCGTTTTAAAAGAGGGGAAAAAAGATAAAAGTACCATAAATAATTTATTTTTTAAACTACTTCAACAAATTGGCAGCAATAAATTTAAGGATTAATTTATGTTTTAAAATATAAGCAAGAGAAAATAACACATTCAAAAAGTAGAAAGAAAACGTTAATAGGGAAAGAAATTGTTGAAATATTGTATGAGGATCATTGTTTTTGAAGATGAGTATTTTGCAACACTAAGAAAACCTATGTCATATCGTATCACTATCATATGTATAACTGTTTATTTTCTTTCTCGTAAGAAACTTAATAATTGATTATTCAAAGATATATCAATATATTTATAGTAAAATGCTTGATGCATAACACTTCTCTTAATTACATATTTCATCAACATAAAAAAAGAGAATTAATTATTTTAATTATTTCTTTGAAGACATCTGAAATCTGTCTTTATAAACATTATAGATAATTATATATCATACTAATTAATATATAAATAAGCGGTTATTAATAAAAATATCATGTGTGAAATTTTATTAACTCTTATAAACAGGAAAATTTTAAGTTAGTTGGTGAATTTTTAGAGTCTCTTTGTTTTTCCAAAGGATTAGAGGAAAATTATCAAACAATTTTCGCTACATTTATCAAGCGTACATAATGTTGTTACGATAGTAACATTTTGAAACCAATTACTCCATTAACTGCCATTATAATGTCTGATTAGTCCTTAAGTAATTAGTGTCGAGTAATTAATGTTTTAATACCTGGTGATGTTTTAATTTTGATAAAACTTTAAGGATTATGTCGACATTTTGTCAAAGGCGTGTATATTTCTTTAAAAGGTACTTTTCGGAACAAAAGTGATGTACTACAGAACTTTTTATAAGTAAGGTTGCTTATTCCATTCTAACGATGAATTGATGTGAATTGATAACTATTATATAGAACAAAATTGCAATAAAACAGGTTTTTTTTCAATGCATACATGTGTTTATTGCTTAAATATTCAATCATTAAAAATGAGTAGCTATTTATTCTCACTTCATATATCTGAGTTTTTCTAAGCAATTACAATAAGTTGGTGGTAACATAAATAACATTTTTATTTTATATTAAAAAAAATATTCATAATATTTAGATATAAAGACTTAAAATAAAAATACTATAAAAATAATCACGCTTTAACACTATACACAAACTCCTTTTCCACACACAGACGAACACACACACACATATATGACAAGTCAATGTAGAGCGACTGTAAAAGTTATCATGCTGGGGAGTAGATATCTTATTATCGGTCGAGCCAATCGTTCGGAAAAATTCCAGATTTAATGAAGTTTTCTGTTGCATGGTGGAGAGATCAGTGATCGCTCTCTGAATTGGATCTTGGCGTGTGAGGAAATTGACTCTCATTGGCTGCTCAAATCTCTAAGAAAGACATTTTTGATTAAGGGGGTGAGGCAAGTCCAGATGTGAAGAAATCGGCAGAAATAAATGAAAAAGTTTGAGAAATTTAGGTATAATGTAATTATTCTTTCATATATAAACAATTGTGGCTAAAATTGTGGATACTTCTGAAAATTATGTTTTTATAAGGGTGTATGATTATAGAAAATGTTACATTGCACAAAATGCAGTCTTTTATATTCTTTTAAAGAGAATTCAATACAAAAAACGAAATTCAAGTTTTTACAAAGCAATAAAATTATACTTCAATATGTAATAATATAAATCAGATACTGATGACACTATTGGGGTAGAATTAATTTTTTATAATAGCTTCACATCGATGTTTTAGTAAGATGAAAATAGTTTTAAACTCTTTCTTCGCAATTACATGATGCTAAGAAAGTATATCCTCAATTACTTTCTTTTTATTTCATGGGCACCTCATTCGGACAAGAGTTTTTAAACGGTGTCATATATTTTCGATAGGATTGAAGTCAGGACTGTTTCCAGGTCAGTTGCGTTCATAATCACCTGACAGTTATTTTGAGGAAAGGTTATTAAAGTGGTGTGTGTGAAAGGTGAATAAAGACAGTATTTATTGAATCAAACAAAGAATTTCATTTAAGGTGTCCGACTACGTTCGGAACAGTGGATGGATTAAATTCATTATACTTAGTGTCATTTTGATAAGAATATATGTATAACATCGTTTTAAGAATGTTATTAGAATTAAAATTTATTTAAAAACAATATTTTGGCAAAAAATGAACTTAGAATTACTTATTTTCAAAACGTTCTCTTTTCATGAAAAATTCTATAACAATAATATTTTGCTTACATAAAAGAAAGTATTTTAAGAGCGTCTGAATAGAATTTTGTGGCTCACATTATTTTCTGAGCATACCAAAATGAAATAATTATCGGTGTTTTTTTCTTAAAATGTCTCATTTTGTTGTACATAAATATTGATAAATCTACTTCTAAGTTATATAATTCAAAATATTCTTATTTCAGACTCTGCACTATCTGAGCAATATATAGGCAAATTATTGCAATTATAGAAGCATTTTTCGGAGAAGGAGAATTTAAAAATAGGTAATTCTATCTTCACTTATTGCCAAAATATTGCATATAAATAATTATTTACTGTAATAATATTCTTAAAATAATTTTATACACGTATTCTAAATTAAAGTACACTAAATATCATACAAATTATCCATTTATAACTGTTGCAAAACAACAGTTCCGAACGTAATCGGATACCCCTTAATTAAATAGTAATCTAAGCGAATTATTTCGGTAGGTATAAATTTATACATTTAAGGTATCCGACTACGTTCGGAACCGTGATTTTGAAAAAGTGTATAAATGGATAAAATTTATGATATTTCGTGTCACTTATATTAGAAAAAGTATATAAAATCATTTTAAGAACAGTATTACAATAAAAAATTATTTTACAATATTTTGACAAAAAAGGAACATAGAATAAGCAATTTTCAAAACATTCTCATTCTAAGAAAAGTGCTTCTATGATAATAAAATTTTGCCTGTATATAGCTAAGAACTCTGTATAGAGGCTGATCTGGAATGTTTGAAGTATATAACTTAGAAGTGGATTTATCTACATTTTACTACAACAGAGGGTAGAAATTTTAAGAAAAAAAAAACAACTGATATCTATTTCAATTGGTTGTAACTCTGAAAATAATGTGAATTTTTCAAAAATCCTTGTTCAGACTCTCTGGAAAGGTCTTTACTTTATAAAAGCAAAATATTGTTATTATAGAAGCATTTTTTATTAAAGGTGAACATTTTGAATAAAGGTTATTTTAAATTAAATTTTTGCCAAAATATTGTACTTTAATAATTTTTTTTGTCATAATGACCTTAACACCATTTTATACATGTATTCTAATCTAAGTGACACTAACTATCATGAAAATTATCCATTTATGTGCTTTTTTAAAATCACGGTTCCGAACGTAGTCAGATACCTTAACAAAGGAAAAAAAATATGAAATAAATAATACAATTTTTTCTGGCGCTTTAGAACAAAAGTCCCTTTTTCTATATTTTAGAATTGATAGAAGTCCTAGAGATTTTTTAATTCATCATATAATTTATTCCACAGGTCTTTACTGAATTCTGCCTTTTAATGAACTGGAAAATATTTAAATGCAATAAAAATAAAACCTAAAATAATTTCTATAGGAAAAACAATTAAAGTTTCCAATTATCTCTATCCGTGTGGCTTAAGGCAAAAGATAAACATGATAAAACTAAAGAAAGATATTTACCTCAAGTATCGCTGAGCCTTTGTAAATAAAGTAATTCTAATTTAAGAATTATTGATTATTAAAGAAAAACAGCAATAAAATAACAGAATAAATTGCTGCATCAAATTAGTCAGATAATACATAGGAAATTAACTTTTTTTAAAAAGTAAATAAATAAAAAATCGTAATGTTTTTACATTAAAAAAAACTAGATGTAGTAGAAGTTGTTTGGAGCATCAGGTCTCTAATTGGTTAACAGAATTCTAAAAAAAAAAAAAATAACGGGTTTAAGCTGAATTCTGTAAAAAAAAGTCTTCCGATAAAGTTAACATGTATGTAACATCATTTGCATTTAAAATTTCACCTCACGCGTGAGGAAGATATGGAAGGTAATTTTTTTCCCAAAGAAGCTGCGGATTGTTGTTTTACCATTGCAGACCTAGTACATTTCCCGGGAGCTAGTATCTTTTTTTAATGCGGCACCATATAGGAGGATATAATCACTGCAGGTAATTTTGAAGCCCAGTTTCCACCATAGAGAGAGGTATCTGAGTTACGACGATGCGAAACTGTACTTATACATTTAAATTTGCCGATCGTACCCAATCCAAACAGGCACTCAAGGGATCTTTTATATGCTACATAATCATGCGAAATGGCCGCTGTTAATGTTCTGCATCATGAAAAGCCACCGACTTGGGCCGGGGTCGAAACCGCCACCACACACATAGGCGTACGCCAGCGTCAAGCCAATTATCCCACACAGACGGATAGATACGGAATACGGAAGATATTGCAGCATCTAAGTCAGGGGTGGGCAGACTTTTCCTGGGTACGGGCTACTTCTATTTTTTTCTGGGAGTTGCGGTCCACCCAGTATCAGTGGCACACACAAGGGCGGAGGAGGGGTCCACGGGTCCGGATCCTCCCCCTCATAACCCTTCATTATTTTTCCGATTCGTTATGGTCCTATGTATATAATATATAAAATGTAATTAAGTATTTGATATTAGTAATTTTTTTATTTATTAATGTTAATTATTTATTTAGTAACATATTTTTTGCTGGTTTTTGGTTCCCGAAAATCTACAAAATCAAACAAATATGTTTGGCTGCATATTGGAGTATGATATAAGAATGGAAGACCTTCAACCCTCGTTTCCCCCTCCCTAAACCTATTATTGCTTAACCCTTAATCGCTGGCCTAATTCAACGACAGCTCTAGAAATCATAATAGGTCTCCTGTTTAGTCCAAAGACTCTGTTTATATCTACATTTGTTGTGTCTCTTGAACACCAATTTCTTTCATCTTTGGCTTGGTAGGTTTTTCAATTTTTTCGCTTGATTTCTTATTTTATTTTACTATATATATATATAAATTCTGCATACTGTCAGGCAACCTTGAATTTTCTGTTTATAATTACTAACTGGTAAAATTTTCAGGTGGTCACCCCAAAATGTTTTGGCGGTCCGCGATCACGTAACGCCCACCCCGGATCTAAGTTATCACACTCGATAGTTGACTAAGTAACAGATTACTTTGGAATTCATTAAAAATTGACAAAATATTATCTAGTTTAATTTTGTTGCCTAATTTATTAGATTTACAAAGCATACCGAGATTTTTTTCAATATTATTATTTTTCGTTTAATAATACAAAAGTTACAAGTGTTTCAGTTAGAGAGGATGTCTCTTTCTGCATGCAGTTAACGGATTTGAAACGCGAATGCGAGAAATTTGAATCGTAATTTTTGTGTGTATTTTTGTGTGATATGAGCATCGTTTTGACGCACTTTTTTAGATATCATTACAGTATTAAAAAAATTTACGATCATTCATAGAAATATAGCAGAGTTTTTTCTCAAGCAATTTCATGCAGTTGGGATAGGCTCATCGAGCTTTCTATTAATTTTCCTCTTGGGTTTTTTGGGGCGGAAAAAGGCAAAGTCTTTCCAACCAAATCCAGAAGCGAAGCGTGATTATGCAAATTAGGAACCTTTTAAATAGCAGAAGTTTAGCGTAAGAGATGTGGCATTTTGGGAAGTGATTATGCTAGTCCGAATTTAAACACGTACGCTGAAGCAAGCCCGTATTCCAAAGTTCAAGTCAAGGTGGATATCATTCCACGCGATATAAAGAAAAGACATTGAGGATTCGAGAGGTTGTGCATGGAATACAGGTAGGACTATCCCCAAATATAAGGAACTGTGTATAAACAGAAAAGGGAGTGCTGTAAAGATATAGTGGCGAATCGAGTTTATTTGGAATACGTATTGGGTGTTAATTCTCCGATCCGCAAAATTTTAAATATAAATATTATCATTGTATAGTGTTTAATTTAAAAAATTTTAAAAAAGAGATATTAATTTTTGGCAACCCCTGGTTCTTTATTCATCCCAAACCCAGGTCACGAAGATAATTTGAAGTAAGGGCATCCCCACAGGCGAAACCACAAGTACTAAGATAAATTATTCGATTACAGTCGAACCTCCATTTTACAACCTTTATGTTGCAAATTTTTCTATAAAGAGAATTTTTTCCTGAACGAAGTATTTTTAAGATTTTCACGAAAAAATAACCCCCAGCGAAGTGCTTTTTCAATATAGCGAACTTTTTCTTTGTGATTAAATTTTTTTTTTCGTCCGCGGTAGCCGATTTTTATAGGATCGGAAGGGTTCCCTTTGTCACGAGTTCGAGCCCAGTACCACTAAAACCTCCCTAGGAGTGCGATGCACGTTAAATTTGTCGAGGGTCCCCCGTTGGTGCGTGGGGAGGGAGGGGGCAGCCGGTGTCGTCCACGCCACTTGACCATGGTTCAAAATTGGTGGTCCGTCGCCAAAACCTCGGGAGCGGGTCAGGGCCCCGTTAATATTCAATCAATCAATTTTTTTTTCCCCGTTTTAAAATATTTCAGACATTTCAAATTTCTATTTTAACACATGTTATGGGAATCATCCTAAGAATCTACAAAAGTTCTACCCATAATTTTTTAGACTTCTTCATCAGAAAAAACATTTGTTTGTACATTATATTTCAGATGGGGGCTATAACAAATCCCAAAACCCTTGAAGACTGAGCTTTTTTTTTAGACCCCTAAGAAAAGGAAATGATAATAAAAATAAAATTAGCACCTTTTTAAAAATATCCAACTACTGTTAAATGCTGTTAGCATAAAGGAATTAAAAGATGTTATATAAATTTTAAATAAGAATAATATTTTTTAATTTTGTAAAAAAAAAGGCTCGGGTTAAAAGTTCAAATTTTTTTTAAAAATTAAAAGAAAAATATATATATATATATATATATATATTTTATATATATATATTAATATATATATAAAGCAAAAAAATCAGTTCAGCAAAAAGAAACGCTAAAAAGGATAACCTATTGCAGTATAATGATGACGCTTCAACAGAACAAAATGAATAAAAGCCCCGCACCCAAAAAATTTTTTTCCAACACCAATATGTTGTTGCTGTCGGTACTTATAAGTACCACAAAGTTATTCAACTGTAAAATTGGTTGTATACACTGTTCACACACACTTAAAATAAATAGTCAAATCGTTTTCTAAGGTCTTCCTTTTGTATTAACCTATTATTATTCCTTTTGATATTAACTGCTTTTTCAGAACAAAAATGACAATTTTCGCAATCCGATCAAAAAGTCAGCTGAAAACTCAACTTTTGCTGTAAAACTATTTGCTTTCCTTGCTAAAATACTCATCAAAGAACCCATGCTGCCATATATCTTGAAAGAATGGATTTCAAAGAATATTTCTGCTAAGTATTGTCAGAGTATCCGTAAAAATGGTTGTTCTATGTAATTTCAAAGTACCGTAGGTACATAAAGGGGTAAAGTCCATATAACAAATGTAGTGTGCGCAGAAATATCAAGAATGTTATTGAATACTATCATGGTTAGCGATTTGGTTTTTTCTTTTACAAGTGTATGAGTTTAGAAGTTCATTAAGAATACCAACAGCCCTTTTAGTTAAATTATAATCTAAGATCACATTAATGGTTTTTTGTCAGGTTTGTTGCTTACTTCTTTGCCAAAATGCAAAACTCTCATTAGAATTACATCCTTGTTGGTTTTGGGGATGTAATTTACAACAGTTGTATCTTCTGTAAAATAAAATAATGAGCTGTGAACTTCTTTATTTGGCATTTCTTCAGGAAGTTCTGGTTTATTTTTTCTAATGGTGCCAAGCATAGTCATTTTCCTTTTTAAATGAAGTTGAAAGGTGTGAAAAATTTTCGCAGTAATAGGCCACGAATACCAAAAGGGGTGAGATTACAAAATTCCCTCGCATTCCGTGATTTTTCTCGGTCTTTGACCTTTGTTCTTTTCCAGTTTAAATTTGTGTTTTCAGTACATACAAAGTCTTACTGTCACATAAAGTCCATATTTTGATCCCATATTTAGATTGCATATTTGGTATATACTACTTGAAAGAACATCGGCCACGTGATCCTACTAATTGTTCATCTACAGTAATATTTTCACGCGGATTATATAATTTTGGTAGGATTTCTACCCACTTTCCCCAGATACCTCGCCCTTTTTGATTTTTTGTTATCTTGATTATTGAATACCCCTTATTTACCCAATTTTTTTCTTTTTTTGACGAAGGGATTATCAAAACGAATAACTCTAGATATGGTTTTAAAATGTTTCGGGGCCCGCACGAAAAAACCCAGTTTCTTTATCCCATCAGTTTTTTGTTGATTCTCCATATGATTTATAAAATACCAAACAATAATAATCCAATAAAAAGTATTTTTGAAGAGTTTTAGTTTCGATTTTTTTTCACTTTTTTTCATAAATTTTTTCTTCTTCAATATTAGAAATTTTTTATGATTTTTTTTTTAAATTATAGAATTGAACACCACCTCAAAGGGCATTTTTTAAACCTTCCCTTTGCCATTGCATACCTTGTGACCCTGGAATATTTTTTTTATAAAAATTTAGTAGAGTTTTTTGAGTAACATTGATGGATTCAGCTTCCATTTTATTTAAAAGATTTTTGGGAATAAATTTTCCCCTTTTTTAAAATTCATTTGTTAAAAAATTGGTATCAAAATCAGTCGGGCTTTCACTTTCAGTTTCCATCCTCTTTGATTTTCATGCTCGGTAGTTTTTTTCTCAGTTCAAAATTTTTCCTTTTAGTTTATTTAATCAGCGAACTCGGGTTTCCAAAACCCGTGTAGCGCGCCCACTAGGGGCGTGAAAACCCCTACAAGGGGACGCGAGCATATTGAAAATCAAAAAGCAAAAGAAAGGATTTAACGAAATTATTAACTTCCCGAAAGTAAACAAAAAAAAATATATTCTGACATAAAAAAGTAAAAAAATTTACACGGGTCCGGGTATAATACTTTTTATAAATATTTTAGCACTGTGCGCAATGTGTTTTTCTATTAGTTAAACAATACAAAAATTTAAAAAAGGGGAATTTACCAGGGAAACCATTTTTTTGGTTAATAAAAAATTTTTATATGCAAAAAATTTTAACAATTTTTCTTGATAAATTTTTTAATTTTTAATTAATTCCTTTAAAAACCTTATTATTTTCCAATTTAATTCCCCCTAATCCACCGTTTTAGGACGGTAATTTGGTTTTTTGGGGGGAGAAAAAGGGAAAAAAAAAGAAAACCTCTGGGAAATAAGGGGAAATCTTTTGGGCACTATCAAGGTCCCAAAGAAATTTCCCAAAACTTTCAAAAATTTTATAGATAGCAATGCCCCAGAAAAAATCGTATTTCGGGGAAAACGTATATATTCGTCCGGGGGGAATTACAAACTTTTTGAACGGGGACATTTTTATGGGGTCGGTGGCCTAAATAAGTTTATATAGTAGCTTTTTGGGGTTCAAAGCATAGTATTATTGAATTCAATACATTGTTTTTGTATTTGGGGGGGATTTTTCAATTTTGATTGGAAAAAAGGGTTAAATATTGAAAGGAGAAGCTTTGGGGAAATCAAATTTATAATTTGCCATTTTTTTTCCCCCTTTTCAAGATCAAAAAATAAATACAACGGGGGGAAAAAAAAAAAGAAAGTTGCAATAAAATAAGTTGTTTTTTTTCCCCACCCAAAGTATCAACGACCTTGCCGTGCTTTTCTTATCATGTGACCTAACACATAAAAATAAAAAATTTTTTTTTTTTGGGGGGTTATGTTTTCTTTTTTTTTCCCAAACAAAGGAAAATTAAAAAAAATAAATGTTTTTTTTGTACTGGCCTTTAACGATATATTAGATATAAAGGGAAAAATTTTTTTTTCAAAAAACAAATAAACATAAACCCCTCTATTTTTATTTTTGTATTGTTTTCAAGATTAAAAGTTTTTTTAAAAAAATATCCTGCCTATTTTTTTTATAAGCGAAAAAAATTTTTTATTTCATGTCAAAGAAAAACAGAACAGAAAAATTTAAAAAAAAAAACCAGAAGAATTGACGAGATTTGAAAAACCCTTTTCCAACATTTAAAATTTGGGTATTTTATATTTTATCTATTAGGAAATCCCGGGGGGGCATAAAACAGATCAATTAGAATACAAAAAAGAAAAGATAGAATACGAAGCGTTCAACAATTAAAATTTCAAAAAAATTATACAGCGGGGAAAATTTTTTTTTAAAATTCCTTCTCGAAATCAAGCCCGTCCCTTCGAAGATCGTATTCAGGAGGATTTTTTTCTTTAAATTCGTGGTAAGGTATTGATGGGGGAGTTTCGAAATTCTCATTCGTCGAGGTAAAAATCAGTTGCGGTCTTTAGTCGAATGCCTTTACTGTGCCCCAAAATGCTCCCCGATGGAAGTAATTGAAAACTTGGACGATTAGAAAAAAGTAACAGTCAAAGCCATCAAAAAACAAAAATTTGATACTTTGGGGAATTTATTAAAAAGGTTGCCCTTTGGGAAACCCTGATTTTCAATTCGCACAATAAATATTTTTAATTTTAAGATACTTAGATTAGAATACACGTAGAAATTTTTTAAAGGGTTTTTATTTAAAAATTCAAAAAAACATTTGCTGATTTTAAATGCTGATTTAAATGCTACATTTTGGCAAAAAACGGACATAAAACTTTTTTTTTCCAAAATTTTTTGCTTTTTTAATTTTTTAGACAATTTTTGGGGAAAAGGGATTCTTTTTTAAATATATAATTTAGAAGTGGGTTTATCCATATTTTAATACATCAGAGTGGAGAAACTAACAGAAAACGCTGGTAATTATTTCAATTGGTAGTAACTCTGAAAGAATGTGAATTTTCACAAGTTGTTGTTCAGGCCTTCTGGAAAAGTCTGTGCTACATATAAACAAAACATTATTCTTATAGAAGCAATTTTCAAAGAAGGAGAATGTTTTGAAAAAAAGGTAATTCTAAGTTCAATTTTTGCCAAAATGTTGCATTAAACCCTAAAAGCGGTCTGCACTTAAAGTCTTGCCATTCTGGGGTGATTCAAAAATGCATCGCACATATTTTTGCTTTCGATGGGGTTCTCAAAAGCGGTTTGAGCCGTATTTTAAGAATGCGGCTCGACCGTTTAAGAATCTGCTCGAAGGCAGAAAAAGCATCTCTGGAATGGGGGAAATTTTTACGTGCAGACCGTGGAAAAGAAAAACTTTATTGTAATAATATTCTTAAAACCTTTTTATAAGTGTATTGTAATCTAAGTGACATTAAATATAAAAAAAAAAAAACGTTTGTACACTTTTTTCAAAATCACGGTTCCAAATGTAGTCGGATACCTTAAAGAATTTATTGGACATACATGTTACGTAACCTCATGATGAAACCGAGACAATCCTTAATTTGGTTTGTTTCAGTGTTTAAATTCGTATTGTGTAGCATATTATATAATTGTAAGGAAATGATGGTTAGTTTGCAAAATATAAACATTTTATACAAAATAAATTTACTCATACTTAAGGTATTTGACTACCTTCAGAACTTGGATTGGGAAAAGCGTATAGGTGAATATTTTTTTATGTTTAATGTCATTTGAATTAGAATAAACATATAAAAACTTTTAAATACTTTATTATAAAAAAAAACATTATTTGAATGCAATTTTTTTGGAAAAATAGGGAAAAAAAATTATATATTTTTAAAACATTGTGCCTTTATGAAAAATGTGTGTAATTCTATAATAATTATAATAATTTACCACTTTAAAATTAAAACTTTTGTACAGAGCCTGCTCTAGAAACTTTGAAAAAATATAATTTAGAAGTCGTTTTACCCAAATTTTAATATATGTCAAGAGTAAAGAAACTTTTATAAAAATACATTGTTTATTATTTAAGTTAATTTTTATTATTAAGTATGAAAGTTAGGCGAATTTTTCAAAAATCTTAGTTTAGGCGTAGCTACATATAAGCAGAAGATTATTATAGAAGCATTTTTGATATAAAAAAAAATAGTATATTTTAAAAAAAAGTTTTTTTCTTCCTTTTTGATCCAGAAATTGCGTTTAAATAATTGTTTATTATACTTTTATTTTCAAAACAATTTTATATGTATATTCTAATTTAAAAACGCTAAATTTCCAAAAATCTATTCATTTATACTATAATAAGAAATCAATATTCTAGACGTATTCAGTAACTTTGAGAAATAGTTTGAAATTACTTGAAATATTTTTTTTTTAGATTTCTTTTATCAATAAGAAATTTATTATTTCAAAAATTATTAATTTAATTGTTAAAAATTTCGTTACTGTTTTCTTTTCAAATTTGATTTAATTGAGAGTATATGCTGGATTTTCTTTAATTATTTATTTTTATCCACTTCTAATATTGTAAAGTATTTTAGAGTAGCGTATATACATTCAACTCTGAGATAAATGCCAATATCAGTTTAAAATGATGGTGAGGCATTGTGCAAAAGTAATAAACAGGAAGCTGTAATAATACTCTTTTTTTCAATGTATTTTCCCTTTAAATTAGTTATAGTGTTTATCTTAATGTAAGAACTAAAATGTATGCCGCTCTTTAAGGTATCCGACGACGTTCGGAACCGTGATTTTAAAAAAGCGCATAAATGAATAATTTTCATGATATTTAGTGTCACTTAGATTAGAATACATGTATAAAATTGTTTTAAGGACCTTTTGATAAAAAAAAATATTTAAATACAATATTTCGGCAAAAAATTAACTTAGAATAACCTTTGTTCAAAATGTTCTCTTTTTGTGAAAAATACTTCTTTTATACTAATAATTTGCCTGTATATAGCTCAAACCTGTGTACAGAGGCTCAACTATGATTTTTGAAAAATTTACATTATTTTTAGAGTTACAATCCATTGAAATAATTATCGGCGTTTTTTACTTAAAATGTCTCCCCTCTGTTGTCGTAAAACATGGATAAACCCACTTCTAAGTTATATATTTCAAAAATTCTATTTGAGCATCTGTACAGAGGTCTGAACTATAAACAGGCAAAATATTATTCTAATAGAAGCATTTTTCACAAAAGGAGAAAATTTTGAAAATAGGTCCTTCTATGTTCATTTTTGTCAAAATCACTCATTTAAATAATTTTATTGTAATACTATTTTTAAAACAATTTTATATGCATTTTCGAATCTAAGTGTCACTAAATATAAATATTATCCATTTATACGCTTTTGCGAAGTCACGGTTCCGAACGCAGTCGGATACCTTAAAAAATATGTTAGATTTTTTTTATTTCTTGCAACAGCACTTGATGAATACATCATTCTCTGGAATGAAAATACTCTGTGGAAACACACAAGGAATGGAACCAGTTAGGATTAATAAAACAAAGAACAATAAATAAATAAAGATGCATAAACTCCATCAGAAAATCATATTGCGGAGTTATAACTGCTCTCTGACCCTCCACTATCTTTCGCAAATGTTACCAGATACAATGGGACAAATTCCCAGGGGCTCAGCATTTTGATTAAGGAATCTTCCTTTTACAAAATAATTTGGAGAGGGAAGGACCTACAGTCTACGTAGGTGACCCGTAAGGCAGTGGGACCCATTTCCTGTCTGAAGGCAGCAAATGTATGCCACATCGGGTGTTCTATGCTTTCATTTAGCTTCTCCCACCAAGACATAGCAAATTTGTTCTAATAAATAGGTTTCATATACCTTTTCCACGCTTTTTAATAATAATTCTTCTTATAGAAGAGTACGAGATTCCTCTCTGAAAGCACTACAAATCACCAACGCCATTTTTAGCTAGAAATTCAATTCTGTCATTTCCGTAGATATAGCAGTGGGAGGGAACCCATTATAAAATAATAGTCCTTTTTAAGGCCAGAAGCGTAAAATATTCCCTATACAGTTTTTAATTCTAAGAAAGTCTGAAAAGACCTAGAGATGTCCCTGAGCTTGTATTGCAGCAATGGAGTCAGAAAATGTAACGAAATTCTCAAAAACCTCCATTCTTGACAATAAATTTTCAATAGTCATTCTCATACTTCTACGATGTTTGATCAGGGAAAAAAAAGGTTGCGAGTCGAATAAAGAAATATTTATTAGCGAAAGACAGAAAATACAAAAAGGAATTAAGAGGCATACGTGCCTATCACATTTCGATATAATCACCAAGTCTATTTAGGCATTTATCAGAAAGCAGAACCAACTTGTTTAACCCGTCTTGTAGAAATCAAGTCCCTGTCGATTGAGTCAGGTCTCGGCGGATGATTTCACAGCACTGTCTTGTAATTTCGCAGCACATCAGACATGATATGTTACACGCTACCATAGCTCATTCCCAGCTCTGACGAGATTTCACGTAGTTACCCGTCGATCATTTTGAATCATTTCTCATTCGTACCGTGGTAATTTTTGTCGTTAAGGAACTTGGCTGGTCACTTCCTGTCATATTGCGGTTTTCGACATTATATCTGCCTGATTGAGAAGAGTGATACAATTTCGTTACATGTTGTCTCCTCATTCCAGATGCGGACAAATTCTTTGCCCATAAAAACCAGATTTCGGCTCGCACTTCCAAATGAGACCAATTTCCTATGTTTTGCCAATTCAATCATTCTGGACAGTCTGGGAACTTTCACTACCTACCCGCACACCAGTTGTATGACAAGTAGCACCAATTGTCTCCACTCTGGGGAAAAAAACTTTTTCACAATATGTAGTTTTCAAATGCTGAAACTTGTAACCTTTTCTTTCTAAACATCCCTTGTACTTCACCATCAAACGGAGTTGTGTTTGGGTTCAATATATCTTAGAAATTAAAGAAAAAAAGAAAAGGGGTTTTTTTTAAAAGGCAAAGGACCCTTTTTTTTTGTTTCCAAAGGAAACCCGGGAAAAAGTTAATTCATAGTAGGGAATTCATTGCCTGCATTATTTTCACTGTGATACACATTTAAGTCTTCAAAAATAGGATTCGAACACTAAAATGTTTGGTTTAAAAAGTCCAAAATGATGTATGGGAAATTGGGAGAAATCGGTGTCAGCTTAAGAATTTTCTTCATCACTTGACCATGGTTCAAAATTGTTAAGTCTTTTGTCAATAGTCCCCACACACCATCAAAGTGCGATATTAAATATAAAAAAAAGAAATCGAAGGTGAAAAGGAAAACGTTTTGGTTGGGTAAAAAAAACGAAACATATCAACTCAAGTTTTAAAAAAGGGATTTTACCCCTTTTCTGTCGTCACTAAAAAATTGCCTTTGAAATTTGGGAAACAACCCTTTTAAATTTCATTTTACTCTTTCAAATATTTGAGGCATGGTGTTTTCTTATGGGTCTTTTTTGAAACAGTTTCACCATTTTTTTTTTTTTTAGTTAATCCGGTCCGCCCCGGCTTCGGGATCAAAAAATTTCCATTTAAGTTGAAATTATATACATGTTCTTGCGGCATCATCCCACTTTGATTTTAAAAAAATAAATGCAATTTAAACAAAAATTTTTCCCAAATTGATAAAAATTGTAGAATAATTCCTAAGAAAATATTGTTGTAATTAAGCTAAATGGATAAATAAAAAAAACCTTTTTTACCGGGCTCATTTTAAAACACATTAAATAAAATTCCTTAAAAAAACAGGAAAAAAAGATATTTTAATCCCACTTAAAAAAATTTATCTCTTGAAAACATATAAATTTTAAATTTATGGTTTTAAGTTCATAATTTTTGAAAATTTTAAAAAAAAAAAAAAATAGGGAAGGGGAGGGGGACAATTTTTTCCTCACCCAATAAAAAGACCTTTGGATCTCATTTATATTTAGAAAGTTTTTTGAAATTAAAAATTTCAAATGCAAATGTCTTTTTTTAAACATACTAAATTTTTATTTCAAAATCAAATGAAATTTTTATTAAATTTTTTTTAATATTAAACTATTGTTGGGTTTGGGTTTTAATATTAAAATTCCTATTATTTTTTAAAAAAAAATGCATATACTTTGAGAATTTAAAACTAAACCCTTTTTTATTAATCGTTTTTAAAAATAAAATGGTATATGTCTGCATAAGTTTATATTACTTTTTACAAAAACCACATGAAAAATAAAATAACAACAGAATAATTTAAGGAGAATATACACTAACAATTCACAAAAAAAAGAATTTTTTTTCTTTTAAAAAAAATCTTCTCACGTTTTTGTACCGTTTACATTTAAAAATATTATTTGGGGTTAAAAGCGAAATATAAAAAAGGGTTATGAAAAAATTTTGGGGGGAATGCATGATGGAAACACCACACAGAAAGATACCGATAACCATTTACATTTTAAAAATTTTTTAAATGTCCCCAAAATTGTTTACTTTATCAAAAAAATCTTTTTTTATTTGATTCTTCTGGAAAAAATAACAATTTTCACCGATACATTTTAAATTGAAGTTAGCTATTAAATTTTTGGAAAAAAGTTATCATAAATGTTTTTAAAAATTTAATTCAATGAACTCAATAGGTTAATGCTCCCGTAAAAAGGAAACAAAATACCAAAATTTGGGGGAAAATTAATATTAAAGGCAAAAACATCTTAAAAAATAACCGGGGAATAAAATCATATATAAAAAATGAGAAAGGGTAAACAATAGACAGTCAAGAAATAAAAAAAACCCTTAAAACTACGTGGTGGGTTAAAAAAAATTTTTAAACCCAACCAAAAGTTTTTGCCTACTCAACTAGACTGGAAAAAGATAAATTAAAAAAAAAAAATTTAAAAATAAAAAATTAAAATTTAAAACAAGAATGTAAAATGCATTTTGTTTCCCTATCCATAAAAAAAAATTCTAAATAAAACTGGATTCACTTTTAATAAGACAATATGACACACAACAACCTACAAAAAATTTTGCATTCCCCCTACTTTGGGTAGTAAACTTTCAGGTATTGGGAAGTAACCCAAAAAAAAAAGTTTTCCCGTCCAAAATTAAAGGGGCTTTTCGGCGAATTCGGGGCAAAGGTTATTTTCCAAAAGGGGCTATCCCATTGGACCTTTAGGGGAAGGGTGGAGGTTTTCGGCAAAACCGGATTCCTCCAAAAAGGGCTTCAAAGATCCCCTATTCATGCTAAGCAGGGAAACGATCAAAAAAACCGTGTGCGTTGTCTCTTCCAAAAAAAAAATTTTTGAGGGGGGGCTATTTTTTGCGGGGGTTGATTTCTTTCTTGTGGCGAGTTTAACTATTGAATAGACATAACTGCCCTTTTTTTCTCTCATTTGTTTCGTTTTTTTGCCTTTTTTTACCTTTAGTGTTTGTGTGATTCTGGACAAAACATGAACATTGTTCTGTACTTAGAAATTTGAACGAGTTTAAAAAATATTGGAGTTTTTCCTAATGACCGATGGCAAAGCCCCGGGATTTGGGAAATAAATGAAACAGTAAACCGCATAAGGAAAAATTGAAAATACAAAACGGAACTATAATTAACCAAAAAGGGCAAATATTGTAAGAAAAATTTTTTAAAAAAACATACAAAACAACAAAAATAAAAAAAAAATTTTTAAAAATAATAATCTGTAGCACCATCTTTTGAATATATGCATAGCTAAAAATTTCATATATTTTTTTATAAAAAAATTTTTAAAAAAAACATTTTAATTCTAGAAAATATTCAACAGAATAAATTCAAGTTATAATTTTTATTCACCCCAATAACCTCAAAACCTAATTCATATGTCGAGCTTAAATTAATGAATAAAAGGGGATTTGGGTTTTTAATTTCG
>BMAV01027444.1:0-13561 GCA_019973955.1 Trichonephila inaurata madagascariensis | reverse complement strand
TTTCATATCCCCCCGCTGGGCAGTGATGAAGAAGCTTGAAAGATTTTAAATCAGTAAATTTTTTCGAGAGTGGGAAATCAATTCGCCTTTATGGACGAAACACATGACCACTTAGAGCTGAACTTGTCGATGATTGCTTGGAAGAAGATGGTATTAGTCGTAAAGAGGTCTGCAAACCTCAATCCTATAGAAAACTTATAGGATGATCTAGGAGAGCCATTTCTTGACGGCAATTTCCACCAAGCACTCCTTTAGCGTTAAAATTGCCTCTTTTGGAAACATGGTAATTACTCCCACAATCGTTGATCCTTATTATGAGGTCTCAGAGGTGTTAACTTTCTCTCTAGAGGGCTGAAAATATAAAAAATATTCAAATATATATAACTCTTTGAAATTAAAATTAAATAATTCAAACCTTTTACACATTATTTATAAATGAATGGGGCTTAAGAAAAGTATAAAATGTTTAAAATATAATCATAATTTTAAAAAATTTAAGCATACGAAAATAAGAAATATTAATTAAGTCTTACGTTGCGCATGCTATCTTCTAAAACAGTGGCTTTAATTATTAGATATAAGTTTGGTTTATAAAGTTAAATGTATCCTTTTTACACTGTAATAATTTTATAGAAATAGAATAATAAATTATATTTTTAAAAAAATAAAAAAAAAATACATTTTCAAATTTTTTAAAAAACATTTCTCATTGTTTCTCAAATATTGTGAATCACGAAAGATATATTATTCTTAAGTGATCTAGGGCTTTAAGAATATGATACATTTTATAATTTTCTAAAGTTTTATACATCAGGGGATACTATTTTCGAAAATAGAGTGCGCAACGCAAAAATTATTTAACATTTATTACATATTTTCATATGCTTATAATTTTTAAAATAATGATTATATTTTTAAAATTTTGTACTTTTTTGAAGCCAAAATTCTTTGTAAATAATGTGTAAGCGATCCAAATTATTTAATTTAAATTTAAAAGAAGTATAACTGTTTGAAAATTGTTTATATTTTCACTTCTCGAGACAAAGTTAACATCCCTGAGACCCCTTAATCCCTCTTAACAGTATGAAAAAAAATGTGTGTATGAAGCTACATGAAACAGTACAAGGTTCTCACATATTGAGATAACTGATCACACCTTTTATACAGAGTTAGAACGCATCCTATTCGGAACCTACATTTAACTAAAGTGCAGTTTTTTTATCATTTCCTACCTTACAGCATAACGTATTATTGTACCGAAACACCGTCCATGTAACCAAATTTTTGTTTTAACATTTACTCATGCAAAATTCACGATCATCGTAAAGAGAGCTTCGTTCTAAAAATATTTCACTCAAAACAAAATATTATGCATTAATAATTCTGGCCCTTAATTTCAAGGAATATTAATCCAGGAAATTAAATTTTAATTCCGTCAATACTAATGAAGGAAAAGCAAGCGAACCACAAAATGGTATATTTTTCACCTGGCTAATTCCAGAATGGATGAAATAAATTTAATGCCAGTTTGCATAATTATGATAGAAACGAGTAATTAGATACAGAATCTTTAACTTTACCTTTATCCTTACAGTAGCACATAACCTCAAAAATCAAATGTTAATTGAAGAAGAAATCAATACCCTCTTCCGTCTTAGGGTCCTCGTATCTGGATTCAGGATTAAGTGAACCAATTAGTCAAGTGTGAAAAACGAAAAATAAAACGTGATCTTTTCCTGAAACTTTCTAAGTGAATTCATAAATGGATAATTATGGAAAGTCATTTATTGCCGTCTTTTAGAATCTTGAATTTTAATTAGAATAGTTAGTTGAATTTTGGTTTCTGTCGAACGAATCGAGTCTTATTCATTTTATTATTATTAACGTATTTATGTATTTATTAACGCGTGTATTTATTAACGTCACACTTTTTCGCAACACGAGATTTATTGTAAAGAACCTCTTAATTTTGAACCGAGTCAGGTGACGATAATGGCCAACGAGTTGTCACTCCACTTTCTAATGTCTACGCCACTTCAACGTGACGACGTTGAGCCATGTCAGATTTAACTAGCATCCGTCCTCTCCAAGGTTGGTCTTCAATGACATCTCAGCTCAAACCTGTGAATAAACAACGTTTTCTCGGGTTAGTGACCACCATCCGTAAGCTATCGTAGTCTCCTATTTTGATAAAATCGTCAAATTCCCTTGTACTTAAATATAAACCTTCACTTACAAATGTTGGAAGAAAATAAACAGGAAGATATTTATTTAAAATAATTGAAATATGTCTTTGAATTTTAAGAGGACACAGTACGATTTAATTCACGAAAATCGGTCAAAAATTTCAAAAGAAAAAAAATTTTAAAAATTTTTAAAATTTTCAATAATTTTTAAAAATTTTTTAAAGGAGTTTTAAAGTTACAAAATTAAAATTTTTAAAAAAATTTTTTTAAAGGTTTTTAACCCTTAAAAAAATTTTTATTTTTAAAAATTTTGGGGAAAAAAATTTAAATTTTTAACGATCCCCTTTAAAATTTTTTCCCTTTTAAAAAGGGGTTTAAAAATAATTTTTGTTTGGCATGAATTGGTAAAAATCCTGGAATTTTTGGGAAAAATAATTAAAAAATCTTTTTTTTAAAAGGGGAAAAATTTTAAAAAAAAAAATAAAATTTTTAAAAGGGTTGTTTTGGGAAAAAATTTAAAATTTTTCCAAAATTATTAAACCCTTATACGGAAACCGGGGTTTTAAATTTTACGGGAAATTTATTTAAAAAAAACATTTTCAAAAATAAAAAATTTAAAATTACAATTAAATTTTTTGGGAAATTTTACCAAAAATTTTTTGTAAAGCCAAACTTTTAGTTTTACAAAAAATAAATAAAATAAAATTTCCTTTAGCGCCAAAAAATTAAAATTAAAAAGAAAAAGGGATATTAAAAAAAAACCTAGACTTTTTACAAAATAGAATGTTGTTTTTTTAAAAGGGAAATGTCAATCCTTATAATTTTCAGGGTTTTTTTCCCTTAGAAATATACTTTTTTTTAAAATCCAAAGGTAAACCTCGGAACAAAGGGTTTTTTAAAACAAAATGGCTTGCAAAAGATACATTCATTTTTCCCTTCGAAAAAAGGGGGTCGTTATACGGGGGAATATACCTTAAAAAAAAAATGCTGTTTGGGAAAGGGGGCCCCCTTTACGCCGGATTTTACGGTATCTAAAAATTATCAGATAGATGAAGTCGCATTTTTCAAACCCAAACCCTTAACACTTAATTACTCAGAAGATATATGGTCGTTATTCTCCCAGTTTTATCTAAAATCAAGATTTTTGGGGCTCATTGGGTTCAGAAAGCATCATTCATAATATAACATGAATCTATATTTATAAAAGAAAATTTTTCCCCTTAAAAACAAAAAATAAACTTTTGTTAAATGGAAACTTTCGTTTCATAATACCGGTAATATTTCCAGTAAAACTTGCTGAAACTTTTTGGATGATTGGATGGAACAAATATAATTTTTTCAATATTCGTTGCCAAAAGGGATTTCTAAATAACTTATCCGTTATATTTATATGTTTGTCTGAAATCAACAATTGATTTTTCCCTGGATTTGGCTAGTCCAAAAGAAAAAAGTTAATTAAAGGCCCCCAAAACTTTTAAAAATTTCCCGGTATTTTTTCCCTTTTAAAAAAAAGATAAAATTTTTTAAATAACACTATTTTAAAACAATTACTTTATATAGTACTTACACTATTAATTTCTGGCATTGTATGCCAATCTATTGTAATTTACAAAGATTTTAACTCGGTATAATGTATTTTTAGTTTCATAATATTGTATTAGAATCTCTTCAACGTTTTTTTTTAAAAGCATTCGCGGGAAGCTGTAAAGTCCAGACTGTTGTAAGCAAGTATTGTTTTTCAAATTTTTTTTAAAAAACATACTTGGGGTTTTTAAATTTAAAAATTTTTATATTTTTAATTCAATAAAATGACCTGGTTTCTAGCAACTAATATTAACTGAAAATTTTAAATTTCAAAATCCTTAATAAACTATAATTCTGTGATAAAAAAAGTGTCTAAAATCGCTGTTTCATGGTGGAAAAAATTTTGATAAAAAATATAAAAAATGAAATTTTAAAATTGGGAAAAAGTTTTTCCGTTTCTACTTTTATTTGGAAAATTTTTACTAAAGGAATTCTGTGTGTCGCGGCATTCCTTTAGTAACAACAACAATTTTTGTACTCTAGATTTCAAAGATAAATTTATTATTAAGAAAATTCCCCAGCCTTTTTTTTTTGAATGAAAGGGAAAAGAGGGCAAAAAACTTTTTTAAAAAATATGCGTTACATTTTTCTTTCTTTAAAATGAGACTTTCTCTGCCAGCCCAATATTTATTTAAATATTGCATTTTAGTTTCAGAAAATACTGAATATTAATCATAAAATGTAGTTTTATACTTAAATTTTGAAATGATTTTTTTATTGAAATAATGTATAAATTTAGATAATGTTGCCAAAAGCAATATTAAATTTGTAAATGTAGTATTAAGTATGTAAATTTTAAACATCAAATTAAAAATATAATTTCATCACTGTATGTTATTTTGAATTAAAATTATAGAAATGTTATTTGATTAGTATATTTCTTAATTTCGTGCATTATTAAATTTGATTAAGAATTAATGACATATTTCCGTATGTATAACTCAAATAATATGATGTTGAAATAGTGTATCTAATTACATTTTTCCATGACATTGGGAAATTTGTTCAATTACACTAATGTAAATATCGTAAAATCCGGCGTATAACGCGCAACGGTGTATAACGTGCTCCTATACTTTCAAGCTTAATTTTTTTAATTTTTAGGTATATTCGCCGTATAATGCGCAACCTACATTTTACGAAGAAATCAGAAATATTAGTAAACATTGCTCTTATGTATTGAAGTAATTTATTCGAGGTATTTTCCCAGACTTTGACAAAATAGTTCTCTTATACAACTACAACCCTTTTAGTACATAAGGCAAGTCATTTCTTTTATGTAAGCGGTATTTTGAGATACATGTAGAAGTGAAAAAAAAATTATGCTCATATCTTTTGTTAATTTTAAAGCTATCGTTTTTATACCCGGCGTATAACGCACACCCTTAAGTTTCGATCTTATTTTTTGTGTTAAAAGTGCGCGTTATACGCCGGATTTTACAGTAACTATCTCCAAGTCTGGAAGCCATTTAAGTATCTGGAAGTACTTCTTAATAAAGATTCGGGAATAAGATCATTTTTATTTCCACAATTCCTACTATTAGTGCACTTTCTTCTTATATATATATATATATATATCTTGTTCAAATTTTCAAACGTTAATTATAAATACTTTTTATTCATCCAATCAAGTTCAAATACATTTTTTTAAAACTTGTAGTGAGTGACACTTGATATTAATACAAATTGTTTTAAATATTAACTCATTAATTAAAATTTATTTTTTTATTTTAAATTTTTTCTGCGTTATTTCTGATGAAGTTAAATTTTTTCTACAGCAGATAATGCCAGGAGGCTTTATTAACGAAGTAGAAATTGGCTTTAAAATGAAAAACTGTTTTTCTCTTTATATATATATATATATATATATAATAATAAAAGTGCCTGTAATTTGAATTTCTTTAATTTAATGTTTTAAAATAAAATTAATTTCGGAATTGTAATTTTTAGATATCTAACTTGTTTTTAATGGAATATACTTTTTAAAATAAAAAGGTAATTTTAAAATTGTAATCAAAAGTATAAAATTACAAAAGTTTGTACACTTAAAAACTCAACATAGTTTTTAAGTAGTAATTTTTTTTAATTTTGTTTTAATAGATATCTTTTAGTTTTCACAACAACACAATTTAAATTTGGGTATGTTTACCGTTTTGTATTCGACGATTTTCCTTTTTTCTGTGATCTATTTTTCATTATGTTTTTTATGGTCAGTTTTTTTAAAAATCCCCAAATTTTTCAACAGTAAAAATGATTGAGATTTTCAAATTTGGGATAGTTAGAAAACCAGCGGCGTAGGGGAGAAATTGCACTAGGCTTTATTATCCCGTTAAAAATTGAAGTCATCCCCAATATCCAAGTTTTGGGCAGAAAATTTTAAATTTCTCTTTAAAATATTTAAATAGAGCTCATACTTCATAATACCATCAAAAAATAACAAATTATCTAACTCTGAAGCCGATTTACACACGCAGGAACACTTCCACCTCCATGGTTCATTGATCCAATTAGATTCTTGGGATTAAGTTTCAGAAAATTCAAAATTGACATCAAATTGATTAGAATGACAGAAAATTCGGCCTTTTTTGGTTTCAATGGGTCCATAATAGTTTATAAATGATAAAATGAGGCATTTTATCCCATGAATTAATGTGGAACAAGAACTCCTTCATCTTCATGCTGAATCATGGAGATGGACGTGTTCTTGCGTGAGGGTGTAAATCAGCCTCAAAATTAGGTAATTTGATATTTTTGATGGTATTGAGAATCATGAGCTCTATTTAAATATTTTAAAAGGAAATTTTTAATTATACGTCCAAAATTTGGATATTGGAGATGACTTCATTTTTTAACAGGATAATGACGCGAAGCGCACTGCTGTCAATGTACGCCGCTGGTGTCACTATAATTGTCCCAAATTCTGAAAACACCTCCTCAATCACTTTATTTAGCCCTGTAGAACATATTTGGTAAGAATTTGATTTTTTTAAAAGTAAACATGATTTAAAAAACACAAAATGAAGTAAAAAGTAATAAAGTTCGGGGGAAAAATTTGATGCAGAAATTACAAAAACTGATTAAATTATACCAAGACGTTTTTAAAAAGAAGAGATTTTTAAAAGATTTTTCCCATTAAAAACCCAAAATAAGGAAAGAAATGCAAATTTAAAGTTTGTTGAGTTTTTTTTGAAAAAATTAAAAGATTTTGGTGGGTTTTTTTTAGTAGTTTTTTTTTAATTTTTAAATTTTAAAAAAAATAATACTTATACTATTTTAAAAAATTTAAAATTATTTGTTTTTTTAAGAAAAAAGTTGTAAAATATAAAATTACAAAATTTCCCAAAAAAATTTTAAATTTTTTAAGAAAACATAAAATTTTTATGGGAAATTGCAATTTGTAGAACACTTTTTGGCCCAAATGTATATATATATAATATTATTAATTTTTATATATATATATATATCAAAATTAAAATATAGTTTTAAAAAAATTTGTATTTTGATAAACTATTTTAAAATTTTATTTTTTTTTTCAATATAAATATAAAAATTTTAAAAAAATTACTTTTTAAAAACGGAAAAACCCTTTTAAATCCCAAATAAAAAAATAATGCCCCAAAATATTCTTCCCAAATTAATTTTTTCCAAAGGCTTTTTCCCGCCTTATGTTTAAATAAGGAAACATATCCAAAGTTAACTATATTGCATTTTTTGGGAGTTTTTATTTATAAAAATCCTAGAGATAAAAAAACCATTCAAACCGTGATAAGTACAACCATCTAATCAGTAGGCTTTCATCTGAAAAAGGGAAAATATAAGAAAGTGGTTGTTTCCCTTTAAAGTAGTTATATCACCCCCCATATTTTTTTGGAAGAAAAAGGGGGGGAATAACAGTGCATGTAGTAAGAAATAAATTGCAGATAGCAATATATTATTTGTTATCAGAAATCATAGAGATGACGTTTATTTCTAAGAAATTTGTTTCATATTAAATAATCCCAAAATTGAATTATTTTGAGTTTTGGGTAAAAAAATTTTGACTTTCTTTTTATTATTCAAAATTTAGTTGTTGAAAGGACATTTTGTAGGAAATTACAACATGCAAGACGAAGCCAAATTTTTCTGTGTTTAGAAATCGATATATTAAAATATATTCTAAAACATTTTATTGACCATAATAGAATTTGTATTTGCTCATTCACCTGTCGAATGCAGAATGTGTTCTCTAAAAACTTTTATGCTTATTTATACTTTTTAGGTTTTTTGGCGTTTGTATGTAGATTAAAGGTTTCGCATAGTATTGGAAACTTAAAATATTTTGAGGATTAATTATGCACCAACATGTTTATGCTAGAACATTTTTAGAAAGTAATATTTTCACTCTTTTCTATCAATTTCGGCCCAGTGGCATCTGCAAATATAGGGGAAGGTTAGCTGGTCTTAAAAATATGCTTTTGATTATCATCTTAATTATTTTTTCGCCTCAGAAGAACAATGATCAAGGGAAAAAAGGGCCGTTTGGGTGCTTCGAGTTCGAGTTTTTCCCGGGGAAAATCATCATGCAAAAGGGTGGGTTCGCGTTATAATGGGGGAAGTCAAAAAAATTTTGTCGGGTGTGGTGGAAGATAAGGAAAGGGGGGAAAAATTTTAAGTCATTTTTCCCCCCACCACTTGGGTTTAAATTTGGGGGGAAACCCCCAATATTTTCGTTTTTAGGTTTTTTTCAGTGGGTGGGTTTACCCCGCCAGGGTTTTTTTATTGAGACCTTTCAAAACACTGTTTTGGGGGGATTTTTTTGTTGAACCCCATTTTGGGAAAATAATGGGGTTGTTATATTTTTATTCATTGCTTAGATTTATTAAACTAATTGTTATTCAGTAAAAAGAAAATGATATGTTTGCGTGGTGGTGGGGAAAAGAGGGCTTAAATGAATATTTATTCAAAATTTAGATCTTACTTATTTATAATTATTTTAATTTTGAAAATTAAAATCCTTAATTTAAAAGGCCCTTTCGTCTTTTGCCTTTTTTTGATTAAGAAATATATATAATTTTTAAAAAAAATTAGACCTAAAATTTTGACAGGTTTATTGGCGATTCAAAATAATACACTAATATAATGGCACACACGTGCCTTACTAACCAGTTGAAACTATTCCCTAAAGCACCAAAGTACTTTCTAAAAACAAATTATATGTTGCTTCACTTTGAACACGTGATTATGCACTTTATATTACATTTTCCCCTGTTTTCCTTAACATAAAAATGGGGAATTTGAATAACTCCCTCTCTTGTATTTTGTTCTTGAGTGAAGCGCACGGTTGAAAAAACTCTCCTGAAGTTAAAATTAAATAATGGAGGATGTTATTTTTATCAAGAAGCTTTATGCTTGCTGTCCCGCTATTACATCATTATATTTAACAAAATCCTTACCATCCCATCAATATATTTCATACACATACGCACATACATGGTGTGTCCTAAAAGTGTTTGGCAATGCTGGCTGGAAGGCGAAACTTGACAGAAAAGTTTCTGGGATATATTAATCTCGAATCAAGACCGTTGTCAATCGCTTGCGAGCAGTTGTTCAAGCAGGGTCACGCTCCGAGCGAGGTTTCTACTACAACCTCGTTGAGCAAAAAATGGACTAGGTTTCAAAGCAGCGTTATGCAATCAAGGATAAAAATGGAATGGAGACGCATGAAATGCTTTGGAAAGCCTACGGTGGCGGGACGGTGAAACAGGTCAAATTTCATGCGGCACAAGAAGTTCTCAGAAGATGAGTCTGATAACGACTACGACCACTCGGGACACACTTCAACATCACAAACGCACTACTCGGATCAAAAAGTGCGACTTTTTGGACAAGGACAGATGACTAAATGTTTGGATGATTGCAGAGGAGTGTGAATACCCTAAACAATCTTTGATCCCGTTTTAAGGGAGGTTCTTTAAATGAGGAATGTCTGCGGAACAATTGGATCTTACATTATGACAACGGTTCAAGTCACACCGCGCTCATTGTCTCCGAGTCGTTGGCCAAAATGGATGTGACCACGATGCACCAGCTGCCATACAGGCCCCGATCTGGTACCAGATGACTTCTGTTTCATCCCAAGGATCAAAAGTACCCTGGAAAGAACTCGGTATGACGCTGGAGGCGGTATAAGTTGTCCCACATTTTGGTTTGGTGAGGGTGCTGTAGACACCTCTGCGCGGAACGTGACTCTACCTCAACAATTGTCCGCAGGCTACTAACACCCGTATCGTTTCGAAGCTAATGTCCCCAAACAAACTTTTCAGCACGAAGCTCCACCCCTTCCAGCTGACGTTGAAACAACAAAAAAATGATTCCTGAAACTTTTCGAATAGAACATGTACTCTGAAGTTTAATTAATAAAACTCACTGAATGGATTAAGAGGAGTTGGAAACTTCTCTCTCTCTCTTTCTATAATGACAATGTTAAATTGGCTGTTTTCGATGAACCTTTTTCTCAAAATGTACTTC
Organism: Trichonephila inaurata madagascariensis; assembly: GCA_019973955.1. Classification (NCBI taxonomy): domain Eukaryota; kingdom Metazoa; phylum Arthropoda; class Arachnida; order Araneae; family Nephilidae; genus Trichonephila; species Trichonephila inaurata. Next base: position 3,284 of record BMAV01027444.1, on the reverse strand, counting down.
TATGTACATGCACAAAATTTTTCATACAATTAAAGAACACCTTTCTCATTATACTGAAATGAGCTTTTAGCTAATTTTGAATTTTTTAATAATTTATGAAATATTTTATCAAACTGCGAAATTTGAACCATTTTTAACATAAAAAATTTGTAAAAAATGATTTCTTCAGTTTTTAAAAAAAGGCTAATTTCAGTATATATTATTACTTTCATCATTATAAATATACTGGCAAAAATTTACATACCTGTGAACTGTACTTTCAGAAAAGGTACATCGAAAATAAAAATTTACATTTTGAGATAAATTGATTTTAATGTATACAGTGAGGCTTCTAATATGCTAGTAAATAAAAAAATAAAAGGCTCAATTTACAATAAAAGATACATGTTTTGGTTTATATCACACGTTCAACTTTTAATCAAAGACGAAATACTTTATTTACATTTTTCGCCTTTCAAATGGGCATGGCCCAGTTTCAACGATTATTCAAAATAGGTTTTAAGGGCTTCTAATTACCCTAGAGGTTAAAGTAAGGTATTTTTAGAAAGGTTAAAATCTATCCAATTTGAAAATGTAAAAATCTCAAATTGTCAAAAAATAAGATTTTAGTTTTCCAACTGCCCTTAATTATCTTTAGTAACTTCTCTCAAGCTTATTTGTATTACTTATTGATTAGATGTATTGCTTATATATTTTTGTTAAACGCTTGACGATGATTTCTGATAATCGTCGTCTAATTATAACTAATGAAAATTATCTAGATAAAATACATAATTCAACAAGAATATGTAATGTTTAACAACGGCATAAGTCGCTTATATTTACCCCCAAAAAGCAGGAAGCAATTCATGAATAATAAAGTTAAACACTCATTTGTATTTTAAGAATTCATATATTATTTTTGAAAATACTTATATAAATATGCTATATGTATACTTATCTCTTCTTTCTCTCAATCGTGATATCTCATATAATGTAGTTGTGACGCATATTTTATTTTCCTGGAGTTAAGTATCTTCTGGCATCGCAGTGAAAATACCTTAAAATCCTAGAACCAGAATTTAATCTTCAATAAATATGTACTGATAAGTATGAGAAGTTTCAAAGCTTCTCTATAAATATCTTTTATTCCTAAATTATACAAGGCACTGTTAACAAACTTTAAACATGTTCATTAGAACGTATTTATGAGCTTGTTTAAAATTTGTTCTGGTTTAGGTTTAATAAGAGGCTGGAAGTAAAATACTATTGGAAACTTTTGGAAGTAGAAGATATTCTGTTGTGGATTTATTTTGGTAAAATTTCATTTTAGATACGTTTGTGTCTTTAAAAGTATAACTTCCATATTTGTTTTTTTTCCTAAAAAGGAAAGAAAAATATTCTGTAGAATATGGAGATTCTTTAATAGAGGTATCTGTATTTTGATAAAAGAAAAAAAAAATAAAGGAATGTCTCAATATTTAATATAATTCTAAATTTTACAATTTCTATGAAGATAGTTAAATTCAGAGGTGTGCCAGAAGGAAGTACGGTGAAAAAATCACTATAGATTATGGTGGGTCAGAACATGGCTCGCAAACCACGTTTAGTCCTTAAAATCGTTATAACAGTAGTCGTCGGGAGGACGATGGGCCAGACGAGGCGGGACCGAACGAATGCTGGGATTTTATGAGCCGTAGAAAGATTGAATGATCCTGAACGTATGAATGTTTCCACTCCACCTGAATTTTCTACAAGGAATACAAGCCATTGCGACCCAGAATGTGCGGTTCATGTGTGATGATGTCCCAGTACATTTTTCAATTGTGGAACGTATTCACCTCCATGATACATATTCAGGGAGGAGGATTGAACGCGGTAGACAGGTTTCTTGGCCACCATGCTCCCCAGATTTCAATCACTTGGATTTTTTCTTCTGGGGACATCTGAAATCACTTGTGTATCAGACGATGGTGGCTGCAATGGAGGATCTTACTGCAGGAATCGTTTTCATTTCAGCTGACACCAAGACACACGATTTACTTGAATTGACCGACAAAACTTCGAGCAGCGATGTCAACTATGCTATGACCTACACGAGATCAACTTCGAACAATTCTTGTGACAAGCATTTATCGTTCCTTCACTGATGTTGAGCTGTGATACATTGTTAATGTTTTAAACATGCTTTAGTTCTAACTAATATAATTCTCACTTTTTATTGCACTTTTTGTTTCTACTCTACATCACACCCTTCATAAATGTTTTGCGAGCTACTCCGACTAAACGGGGTTTGAAATCCCATCTTCTATGGTGATTTGTCGTCCCTATGTTGCCGTCTATCAACCCTCTGAATTTGTTGGTATAATTTCAAAACCCTGCACATACAAGAAAATTACACTTTCAGAAATTTTACACGTTGATGCACAGCAGTTGACTCTTCTGTGGCTTCCGTTTCTTCGCGAGAGGAAAAAAACCGAACCGATACTCTGCTGGTGGTGCCTTCTAGCAGCTACGACATGAATAAGTGCTAATACTACCATTAGTTACATATCAAAGTGTGAGTTGAGGGAACTGTAATGATTTAGTTTAGTAAAGGCGAGAAAATTCATTCATTAAAAAATTCGTGTTTAGTCACTCTTCATAAAAATACGAGATGTATTATTTTTATATAATAAAAAATATTCAATTATGAGAATTTCTCCAGTTTTTCAAACTATTTTCTCTATGATAAATTAAATTTCTGTTGAATTTCTTTAAGAAGAATATATCCAGGCACATATAGCACTGTAAGTCACTTTCTTACAATATCTTCAAAGTCATATACGTCAGAAAATATTTTGTATTTTAAGGTATGCATTAATTTTTTTTTGGGAAAAATGTAAGCTTAAGGCTGTTTTCCCCATATGTACGAGGGCTTCAACTGAACGCGGAGCACATTTTCGGACAGAAAAAATGCCTTTTATAAAATTTGAATCATTGTAGCTCATGCATTTGTTTATAATAAAACGTTTTTAAAATTTCAAAATATCTTAAGAAAAAAAAGGGATTCTTTTTTATTTTAACATATAAAGGAATACCTCATTTAGCATTACGATAAAGGAGAAAAATGCGAAACACATTTTATAACAGAAACAGTGCGTCAACTAGGATAAAAAGGAGTAGTATGATAAAGTAAGATATTCTTTAAGGATGGTGAAGCTAGAATATAATATTAATGTTGGAGTACTTTTATCAAAAAATTCAATAGGTCCTATTCAACATTAACCGATTGACAGCGATGTGTTTACGGTAAAACCCGCAAC
>BMAV01027443.1:0-10717 GCA_019973955.1 Trichonephila inaurata madagascariensis | reverse complement strand
TTTGGAGCATAAAAATTTTAAAAAATGGGGGTCTCAATTATAAGTTATTATCGTATAACATCTGTTTGAAAATAATAGACAGATGCAGAAAATAAATTAATTTAATATATTACTGATTAATTTCAATATATTAAATTACTATTTCTTATTTTTTGATTCAAAAAAATGCTTAATGATATTTAGATTGTCCACTTCAGTCTAATTTAATTATAAATTGTGTTAAGTTATCCATACTTCGGAATCTGTTTTTAAAAGGCATAAATAATAATTTTCTGTATTTAATTTTTAAGTTTGAATGCATGTATAAAATGGTTTTAAAACTTTGAAAAAACACTTTTTTAAATACATTTTTTGAAAAATTAACAGAATTCTTTTCAAAACGTTCTCCTTTTTTTAAAAAAATTTTCGATAAAATAATTTTTTGTGTGTGTGTGTGTGTGTGTGTGTGTGTGTGTGTGTGTGTGTGTGTGTGTGTGTGTGTGTGTGTGTGTGTGTGTGTGTGTGTGTGTGTGTGTGTGTGTGTGTGTGTGTGTGTGTGTGTGGTGTGTGTGTGTGTGTGTGTGTGTTGTGTGGTGGTGTGTGTGTGCCTAAAGAAACCTTTCCCGGGTCTAAACAAGATTTTTAAAAAAATTCCAATTATTTTCGGTTACTACCCATTGAAATTATTATCAGCTTCTTTTTTTAAAAATTTCCCCCCTCTGTTGTAGAAAAAACATGGATAAATCCCTCAAGTTGTATAAAAAAATTTTGTTCAACTCTGTGGGAAGCCTGAGTTTGGGACATGGCCATCTGTCGATACTTTTTTGGGGTTTCCCCAATAAGTTAGGGGGGATTATCGGAAGGATAATTTCTATAATTTAATATGACTTTTATTAAGAATTTACAATTTTCGAAAAAACAAACTTATATTAAGTGAGAATAAACCAAAGTACGGCCGTTTAACTTCAGATCGCGCAATTTGATCCTTTTCAAAAAACTAAAGATCCCCTAATCTCATTCAATAATTTACTAGCGTTCAGAATCAATCTTCCTACCGGAGGAATACTCAACGGGCCCAAATTTCTTTAGGTAGACGGGGGCTGTGAATAGTATGCACCTTGTATGTTGGGGGTGGGGGTCTCCTATTCCCGGGTAGGCCGTCAATTACCTTCACCTTTTTTTGAACTAGCTTCCTCTAAATTGCCATCCCTGCTCACTAAACTTTCTATCCTTTTAAAGGTTATCTTATTTGCATTTTTGCTTCGTTTTTACTTCTTGGATTTGGGTTGGAAAAGTTTTGCCATTAATCGTGGCCGTCAAAGAACGTAGGAGTTATTTTAGAAGAAGAACGCGAGAGATGTCACAAGCTATACACAGACAAAATATTATTATAATAGAAGCATTTTTCATAAAAGGAGAATATTTTGAAAATGGTCCTATGTTCATTTTTTGTCAAAATATTATACTTAAATGATTTTTTATTGTAATACTATTCTTAAAGCAATTTTATATGCGTTTTCTAATCTAAATGACACTAAATATCTCAAATATTATCCATTTATACGCTTTTGCGAAATCACGGTTCCGAACGTAGTCGGATACCTTAATTGTGTGTATCAGTGTCAGAGTAAATATCAAAAAGGCATATCTACAATCACACAGCACATGTAATTTCTTCTCTTCGAACGAAGTATGTATTTCAATGATGATACAGATTACTGAATTCAAATTGAATAATGGATTTAAACACATGCATGCGTGTGTGAGGGATGATACAAATGGTTTTAAATAAATAAAAAATTACCTTATACGTGGAGTTCCACGGATTGCATGGTGTTTTTCATATAGATTTAGGAATTTGCATCATAACGCGCAATTTTACTTTGAGCAACACTTTGTGTAAGTTGTAAGTGAATTTTTTGTTTCGAAATTATTTGAAATACAATCTGTTTTTAATTACATACAAAACTTCTGAACAGTTCCAGAACCGATCCGAAATTTTATCAGTGTTTAAAACAGGGGTATTTTTTGTGTAATAATTTGATGTTATTCTTTAATGAGATAACCTTTCTTGTGCTTGACTTTAGACCGCAGATGAATGTACCGTAAAATCCGGCGTATAACGCGCACCTATACTTCCAAGCTGATTTTTTTAATTTTTAGGTATATTCGACGTATAACGCGCAATTCCTTTTTAACGAAGAAATCTGAAATATTAGTATACATTGCTTTTATGCTTTGAAATCATTTATTCGAGGTATTATGCCAAACTTTTGAAAAAATAGTAGGCTTCTAGAACTAAAACTCTTTTAGTTCGTAAGGCAACTCGTTTCTTTTAAATAAACAGTGTTTCGATACCTGTAGAAAAAAAGTTTTTTTATGTTCATATATTTTGCTATTTTTAAAGCTATCATTTTTATACCCGGCGTATAACGCGCACCCTTAAGTTTCGATCTTATTTTTTTTTCAAAGTGCGCGTTATACGCCGGATTTTACAGTATATTAAGTAATTATTTTCTCGAAAAGCCTTTCTCACTTACTTTCTCTTCTCAGGCATTTAAGGAACATTAAGGAAAGGTATATGTTTAAAAAATATGTTTTAATAAAAAAATTATTAATCATTGTTAAATAATTCAACGCAAGTCACTTTGGTAATATGTAGTATTATTGTGTGAAGAAAACTTTTGAATCATAAATTTTTAACAAATCAAAAAATAGCAGTCAAAAGAAAATTTAAAATCATCCCACAGAAAAACCAGAAAAAAATACAGGGTATATAATATATTATATTACATAATTATTTTAAATTTTAACCGTTCTTGACGGGAATTGAAAAATTAAACAATACAGATTGAAGGATATAGAATTTTTAAGGGGGTTAATTGTCGTTCAAATTAAAAAAAAACTTTTGCATATCTCAATGAAAAAAAACCCCCCTTTTTAAATTTTAAGTCTATGATCTAATACTATAAAAAAGGACTTTTTATCTTTAAATTCCTAACTCTCTTGTGGGGCGATTTTTTAAAAAAACCTTCAAGTTTATTCTTTTTCACAATAAAATTGTTACATTTGGGGTTTTGAAACCCTTTAAAAAAGTATAAATAATTATATCTGAAAATGTAATCGTTTATTATTTTTTGTATCTATTTTATGTTTAAAAGTAATCAACTTACACTCCGCCTTTCAGGCTTTCGCAGTTCTGCCAGCTGGGCAAAACAAAATACAAAAATTTTTTTCACACATAAAAGATAGATGATCTGACCGGCCTTTTTCAGAGGGAGAATTTTTTTCCTCTTTTGAAAGTTTATATTTTGGACCCCCACCAATATCTTTATCAATTACAGTCTATTGATTCTGATGTATGCTATATTATTGTAAAGTTTCATTAGAATCCCCGCTGTTTTTTAAAGGGTCCCAAACATCCATACAAACTTTCACTTTATAATATTAGTAAGGATATAATTTATATATTGTACTATATTTACTTTCATGTTTTTTTGCGGTTCTTGGTGAAAATTCCCAAGCGTCTCTTGGCCTTACTGCCAAAAAGTCGCTGAGCATGATGTTGTGGCAAGTCTAAGATGATTTCTAGGTAAATTGTGTGTTAGAACCTTATTTTCACTTATTTAAAAAAATATTTTTTTTAACTTAAATTTTTGGATTTTGTCCCGCCCAAAAAACGTATCAGAAAAATTTCCCAGTCAATCGTGACAATTGGAATGACAGTTGAAAATATGACGAAATATTTATGAAAAAATTTTACCGAAGAAACAATTTGGCTTCATCTAGAAGCAGTTAGAAATAGCGTAAATAAAACCCCTTTTTAAACTATTCTTTTTAAAAGGGAAAAAGGAAGAAATAAAGATTTTAAAAATTGGGTTTTTTAAAAAAAATTACCCTTTTACTTTTTCCCAATTTTTTGGGGGAAAATAATTAAATTTAAAATTTAAAACTAAACTTTTTTTTGCAACAACAAATATGTGTTTAAATTTTTTTATTATAAACTTCTATGGGGTTCATAAAACATTTTAAAAACCTCTTATTAAAAAGGTTCATCATTCAGCAAAAATATAAGCCCGAACTTTTAATTGCTAAATTATAACTCCCGGGGTTTTTTAAAAAAGTCACGCGCACCCCCATGGTTCCTTTTTTACAAAAAACCAAAAAGGGTTGGTTGAAAATTTCTTTTCTAGATGGCGGGACCCATCAAAACAGTTTTGAACATATCAGGCATCAGTTTAAAAAATACTTTCGGTTGTAGTCAGTTGAGCACAAACGGGGGAGGTACATGATTTTTTCCCCATAGCAATGGGCCATCAAAATTTTATTTCGAAAAAATCTCATTGCCTTGTGATAAAGGCATTTCCAAAATATCCAGGGGGAAAGCCCCAAAATTATCAATGATATATATAAATTTTAGTAAAAACGGTTACGTGACACAGGATCGGTTGCAGACGGAAAGCGATAGGGTAGAGCGTTCATAATGAAAACGAAAGGGCAGATGGGGGAACCGTTTTACGCAAAATTTTCTTGAAAAAAATTTACATAAACATCATTGCAGAATTTAAAATTCTTTTGCTGAAAGTGAAAAAGGTACGCCTGATTGCAGAAAGACGACCCAACGTGCCCACATCACTGGAAGTATGGAATTTTTAACTGAATTTTCCGATGATCGTGTTTTTCCAAAAGGATTTTTGGCCTACTCGAACCGGCCCAAAAAAGGTTTTTTTTTTTGGGGATATCTAAAAAATGTCACTTTCAGGAATAAATCCCCATACGTTTGATGAACTTAAGGTAAAACCCCCAAAAATAAATATCGGATATTTTATATCTTCGTAAAGTGTCAATTAATCAGGTAAAATTGATTTGTGTTCAGGAAAAAAGGACATCATTTTGAACAAACTGTTATTTTACCATGTCTGATACCTTTACCAAAAAGATAACCGTTCAACCTTTTTTTTGTCCTTTTATTCTGTTTGTTAACATAATTTCTGTCTTTAAAAAATCAACCACAAAAGGGTTTATTTGCGTGACAAAAACCCCGGGAAATTTTTTAACCGTGCCCTAAAGAACCTTTATCAAGTAACACAAAAAGTTATCTTTTGTAATCCATATCTTCCAACATTTATTAAACCCTTGGGAAAAAGAATTCTTTAACTTTTCCCCAAATTGGTTTCTTTTTGCCAATTTTTTTCCCGGGAAAATTAGGTGAAATAAAAAGGGAAAAAATTACGAGACTGCCCGATAACGCTGTTTTTTGCCATTCGAGACGTTTAAAAAATTGAAAAGGGAAATTTTTCAATTCCTAAAGTTTCAATCTTCTTGTGTATATCTTGTTCAAATTTTCAGTCGTTTAAAATACCCTCTTTTTAAAACGTTCAATTGGGTTTTAAATTTTATATACAATTATTTTTGGGTTACAACACGGGAAAAATTTTAATTAATAAAAATTTATTAAAAATTTTATTCAAAAAATTGCAGGGCACAGCCACGGGTTTACTTTTTTTTTTGGCGACTTTGTCAAAAAATTTTAAAAGGGGTTTTTTTCACGTTTTTAAAACGGTTCTTTGGGCTGAAATTTTCTGTACACTTTTTTTTTTGAGGGAACAATACGATAATTTAGTTATAATTAATTAAAAATTTAAATTTACTGAAATAATTTTTTAAAAAATTACGAAAATAATCACGTAAAAGGTTTTATTTTTGGGAAAACTTTTAAAAAATTTTTTTTCACGTTTTAAAAATTCAGTTGAAATTAAAATTTTTTATACACGATTGCCCTTTTGGGTGACAAATACGATACTTAATGATATTAAAAATTTAAATTCCCACTTAATATTGTGATTCTGTCATTTGTGTATACATATTTTAATTAATTATTTGATGTAACTAAAAAAAAAAATTTTTTTGGGACCGTGGGAATTACTTAAAATTTTATTTCGTATTTTTTTTAAAAAATTTTTCTGCATTAATTAAAGAACTAACGAGAAATAATCTTTCTTATGAAATTATCTGCCTCTCCTACATTCTGCCATTTTCTGGGGGAAATTAATGCATAAATTTTTTCGATGACGATTATCATTTCTTCCAGTCAAAATACAGAATACTTTTTCAGCTGTTCTTTTTCCTCCGATTACAATACGCATTACTAGTACTTTTCTTCTTGCTGTGCTAATATGAAAAGTACGTCACTGAAGTATAATGATATTATTACAGCTGGTTGCTTTGGTTTGAATATACATTTCTGCACGAATGCTCAGTTTTCTCTTCCATGGCCTCATTTTCGAACATAAAAAGGGCCCTTTATTCGATATACTAGATTAGACAGATTGGAATAACATTCAGATTAATGATGCTGGTTCATATGTTGATCAAATTATTCGCTAATATATCATAAAATATGTATGATCATCTAAAAGAGTTCTTAAGAATAAAATATGTAGAACAAAAAGAAGAATCTTTGGTGAAAGAATATAAAAGTACCATGATTATATTTTTTTAGATTTTATGCTATTTTAGTGGTTTTACAAAAATGCACGTATCTGCAACTCTTAAACATTCAAAGAGCAACATTGCGTTCAGATGTGAAGTAAATCTTAGTGCTTACTATCATTGTTTTAAAAACAGATTTGTTAGATCATTTTTATCATTTTATGTTCATAGCCCTAGCAACTTCAAAGAACGCCGCTATGAGAAAAGAATAATAATCCCGATTATGTGCATCGTTTTATTTGCGCTTAGATCATTGCTATTCAAACTTTGCTTATTTTCTCAATCCTATTTTTATTCGAATTTATATATTTCCTGAATCCAGCGTTTCTCAAACTGTGGGGCACGCCCCCCTAGAGAAGCGTAGAACTCTACAAGGGGGACTCGAGCTTATCGAAAAATCAAAAATAAAAGATTATTTAAAAAATTATTCATTCAACAGAAGATAAACAAAAAAAATTTTGACATAAAAAATAAAATACACATCTACGCTGATATAATATATTATACTTATAAATGTGTCACACACACAGTACTGCACAATGTATTTCGTACTTAATTTACCACTATCTAACAACATAATACTTTAATCCAATAAACTATTATTCTATCATAACACTGATCCTATTACTTTAAGAACAACTTTCTTAAAATATCTATTATACTTACAAAGTAACACATAAAAAATTTAATACTTATCTTGATAATTAGGACGGTTTATGATTAAGGTTCGTTTTACAGATTTAGTGTGCCAAAATATATTATTATTGCATTCACTACAATACATTGTTATTGTCTGAGGGGCGCGATGAAAAGTATGATTAAAAATTGGGTCGCAATTATTGAAGGTTTGAGAAGCACTGCTTTAATCAGTTTTTAAACATTAATTGGCAAATTGGCAGTGGTTGAAAGTTCTACGTATCCTTGTCTAACATGTACTCTTCTGAATTTATTACAAAAGCAGTTATTACAACGTGACTTCGTATAAGAGAACTCTATATTTATCTATACTCCTAAGGTGTGAAATATTTCTTAAGCTCTTGAAATATGACAGAGTGACGATGATAAAACGCAGTAATAGTTTCTTATTTAATTCTCAAGCAGGAATAGAATAGCTCAACTCAGATGTCTTATCGGATAAATTAGCTGTTAAGCTGCTCCAAACATTGGGCAGTTTTGAAGTACTTGTACAAAAATGAACAAATAATTGGAAGAAAAGAGTTGTATTATTTTTATACCATTTTCTTATAGATACAGGCATACGAATTATTTGATTTCGGAATCGATAAGAATTATAAATTTTAGTTTCTTGAAAACCTTGGTTTTTGCTGAATAAATATTCGACACATTGTAGTAAGATGCAGTTTAAAATAAATTCAATGGTACAAAATGCAAAGAAAACTTACAAGGATAGATATTCTTATCTAAAAAAAATTATTTTAATTTTTAATTTCGTACAAAACACAAACCTCAATTTCTCATTCATATTGTAATACCAGATTTCATTTTAAGAGAACCGAACCTTTGCTATTTTAACCCTTAACTTCGCACTGTTGCATTTCTGCAACATATGATTTATTTTAATATAACAGACTCAATATTTTTTTAATTACCTACAAATCACTTAACTGAGAAAAAAAAGATTGCTGCAACGAAATACATGCTAATTTTGTCACTAGATGGAAGTACATTTTTTCCAGAAATCACGACAATTATAAAAATCTCTGATGCCTCAAGAACTGTGTTTTGCTATAAAAAAGAATCCATTATATTTTATGCTTCTTCTTGTTTAATGACGAAATAAATTACCAGGTAAGAAATTTAAATGATGAATATAAATGAATCATATAAAAAAAGTTTTGTAATTTACAGCACTACTGCGCAATATTGCATTTCTGCAACAAACAAAAAAATGACTGAAATTCAATTTAAAACTGCTTAATTTTTTTTTTATTTTTCCCTTTTATTATTACTTGAGAACTAGCTGATATAATTTTTTCATAGAAATTTAAAAAATTGCGAAGTTAAGGGTTAATCTTTGAATTAATGAATCAAGGAATATGAACATTATTAAATCAATAAATTTTGCTATATTTCGGTATATTTTAGAAAATACAATTTTTGTAAAAATTAGGTAATCTTGACATTGATAAACGTAAGTTTTATTTAAAACAAATTTCTCTCTCCTTAATCTGACGTAAAATATTATGATATAAACAAAAGCACAGAAAAAAGAAACGATGGCACAACACATAAAACAATGTCATGACTTATTTTAGCATATAATATTGGATTGCGGAAAAAAATTCATAGTTTCAGTTCATTGTCATACAAAAATAACAAATGGACGCAGAAATACAATAGATCCATCTGCATCGTGAATAATAGCGTGTCAAGAACAAAGTCGTTCATAAATGTTGTAGCCTTGTAGGGGACAAACATCACAGTGAAAGAAAACTTTATCGAGCATATCTTTAACATAAATTTTTATACGAATTTTTTTCTTTTTTGAAAAAGGTAACTATTTTTTTTTAATGGTGTATACGTGCTTATTTAGGAAATCTGCCACTGAAATTAAAATGCATTCAACTTAAATAATTAAATACAAAAATTTTATTATCATGTTAAACGGACTAAAAGTATAAAAATTTTTCTAATCTTATGAAGGATAAATCCAATATAGATTTCTTTCTAAATTAACCGAAAATTCATATGGCAACTTTTATAGCTATTAAAATACTTGTAAGGATGGAAACGAAAACCACATGGAGCGCATGCAGCAGATAATTGATGCATTAATAGCTCAACTTTATTTCACCGCAAATAATGTGAAGCGATAATTAAGTTCTTTTTTTGATAGTTCTCTTTTTCACTCTTTTTTTAGTTAATGTTTAATGGCCCATGTTTCGTTTCCAACCTTACAAGTATTTTAATAGCTTTCAAAAGTTGCCAGGTATGAATTTTCAGGAAAATTTAGGAAAAGTTAGAAATCTGTTTGTGGTTTTATCCTTTATAAGGATTAGAGAAATTATTTATACTCTTTAGTCCGTTATAAAAACATACTACAAAAAATTTTATTTTATTATTATTTTCTGTTTTTTAGGGTTACGTGAACGAAATTTCGGAATAGATTTTAAAAATTTTGATGCCGTAATTACAGAGATATGCGATAAATTTCAGATTTATCTCAGTCTTTTTTTCTTCTGGTTGTATCTGAAATAGAAAAATGTCATATTACTTACCAATAATAGATCAAACTATTCAATTATTATTTTAGAAATAAAATAACGAAGCAAGCGAAAATGATTTTTTATTAAACTTATATCCAAATATTAAAAACAATCAATGTCAAATCTGTTTGTCAAAATTTTAAATATATGTCTCTATTCATGACGCTTGAGGTCTTAATTGTCGTATACGTTCCATCTCCTTCAGTGCACAGTGTCTTGTCTGTGAGTTTCGAGCAATCGAAAGCTTCACTATTTTCAATCCATCCAATCAATCCCACATTTCAATCCATCTGACACGGCCCAACGCAACATATGTCTGTCCTTTAGCAAATAGTGCAGGTCCGAGGTATATACAACAGCATGGTCCACTGTGCATCCTTGCATTTTATAGGCAGTGCAGACCCAGCATAGTACTAGTGGAAGTTTGTGTTCGATCGATTGTTCCATAATTTCGAAGTGCTGAAAACTTCATTGATTTTGGCTTGATCAAATGAATTTCATCTTTACCAAAGTCGATACGAACAGGTGAAATGTCAATATCGTAGATCTGATCACGGCTAAATAACGGCCAAACAATTTCAGTTGTAATACTCATTGCACCATTTACAAGTCCTTGTTCTATATTAATATTCGAGCGAAGCATCAATCTCGCTCCGTTGAAAATTTCTAACTCTTTTTGTAACCCTCCAGTCTTGTTGATATCATAGGATACAATGTTGTACATGTTTACATGATCCGCATTTATTAAAACATCCTGAGACCGAATTTCGAAAACTTGCACTTCTTTGGCTCGATATCGGTCAAGTACAGCTTGGGTTGTGTGCATCAACTTTCGCACGAGTTGGCTATATGCGGTTGCCATCCCCGGGGTGGCGAACCTTTTTGGATCAACGTGCCATTTTTCTGGCACAAGGGATGCGTCGTCAAATAAATTTGACTTGTGATTTTGGAAAAAATTAAGCTAAATACTAACACAACAAAAACCTTTTATTTTCTACAGAAAAAACATCGATTTTTAG
>BMAV01027442.1:63282-91041 GCA_019973955.1 Trichonephila inaurata madagascariensis | reverse complement strand
TTTTTTGGCAACATAAAGTGATGTTTTGGACGAAGGTCGGGTGGTGAGTTTTGTAAATGCCCGATAACCAGATACTGATTAAGTTTTTTGGGAATTTTAGACTTCTCTTTTTTGGTATCTATTTGAAAATTGTTTTTTAAATTTTTTGGAAAGCGATCCCTAATATCTTTATCCACTCTCAAAGAATCCGGTTCTTCTTGCCCGTCTTCATTTATCAAATTATTCATTATGTCACGTCATTGGTTTCGTCTTCAATAAAGGGGGTGCGGCGCGTTGAAAAAGCCGAATGCCATTGTCGGAAGACTGTTTATAACAAATGAATAGGGGTTTTAAGGTCTACATTTGGGGGGGTAATACCCCCCGTTTAAAGGAGGGGGGGGCAAGAACTCGGGGGTTAAGGCCATTGCTAAATACGTTTTCCCAATTTATTATTAAAAGGAAAAAACCGACTTTCAGAGAGGGCCCTAACCTTTCCCCGCATACTGGTAAATAAATAAACTTCAGGGCCCCAAAGCCTTAGTCCTGCCAGGAAGAGGACGGGGATCGGGGCCCGGTTTTAACGCAAAAGTTTGAGTCTGGGAAATGGAAGGGAAGCGCCCCTCCACCCCATATCGGGGTTTAGATGGGGCCATGTGGAGGGCCTGGCTGGGTGAGATTTTCCCATTGGTTGTGGGGTTTGGGGAGGCGGGGTTGGGAAACAGGGGGGATGCGTCCTGGTTTTTTGGGGGAAAATCCTGATGTTTGATGGGTGGAAACTATTGATTGGTCCATGGCACTGGGAAGTAACCTTATTGGCTCCCTGATGTATTGGAACTGAACAAGTAGGAGGGGTAAAAAAGTTAACCTGTGGTTAAATTTTGTTAAGATACTAACGCTAAATACGTATTTAAATATAAAAATTAAAAGGGAAAACCCGACTTTAGGGGGGGTGGGTCCCTTCCCCTTTTGCCCCTAGTATATAAATAGATATAATACACCAGTGGCATAAACCATTTTAAAAATTCATACACTGCATAAAAAAAAAAATTTCACATAAAAAATCCCAAAATTTCTACGATTATATAAATTTTTTTCTGTATATATATATATATAATATATATTTTGATGGAAAACCTTTAATGTTTCACCATTCATACATCAAATTAAGAAAGTGCTCACAATGGCTACAAATGAGCAGCTCACCAACCGCGCCGAATCCGAAATTGATGTTCTCAGGGGTCGAGCCGTGACGAATGAGAAATTTTTAAAAATCTGATAAATCAATTGATTTTTCCATTATTTCATAGCCACCCATATAGGAAAAGCGCGGATGCGCGTGTTCGCATCAACTTTTTCTATAATTTTGTTTCCGAGTCCTTTTTGAACTCGTTGGTCTAGGCAACAGGCAGACATGAGAGAATACCACTTCGGTATATTCAAGGTGGGTTTTTTTCTAAACCTAACACTGTTAAAAGCCATCTACAGCCCAATCTAAACAATGAAAGGACAACGAACTGGGTATAGAGAAAAAAAAGGGCATAAAAAGTAAAATTCCGATAAATAAATTTGATTCCGGAAATCGCCAATAATGATATTTATGGTGTTGTACAATACAAAAAGTGTTGCAAAAAATAAAATATTAACGTATACAAAATAAGAAAAATTATAAATTGTATTCACTAGATTCACTTTACCGGCGAGTAATTTGACCGCCGTTCTAGAAATATTCTACACTGGCTCTGATATTATTGTATTTGGTACTTCTCAAAGTTCCAATATTTGCTACCCAATATTCTTGTCTGGTATACTCGCGCAGCTCCTCTTCCATAAAATAACAATGAATTGAATTCAATAATACTATAACTTCAATGCTAAAGCTACAATATAATTTTAACCTCTTAAGTGCTACAGGCATATATAGACGTCTCACTCAGCCAAAGCGTTAATTGCCCCTGACATACATATACGTCTTGCGGACGTACTACCTTTTCTGTGCACTGCTATCCATAAAATTATTCCGAACGCAATAAGATGACTTTGGAATGCATTAAAAGGACATTGACAGTGTGTGCGATGGATTTACTTATTTATTCCTTTTCTCCCTCTCCCCCTTCCCAATTCATCGCATACGCACGTTTACGTGGAAAATGGTGGCTTTAGGGAGTGAATCGTGTAACTTTTAATTTACAGTTAAAGGATAAATTATAAACAGTACAAATTATCAAGTTAAGTATAATTTTATATATGGAAGCAAGCCTGGTTA
The DNA here is from genome assembly GCA_019973955.1 of Trichonephila inaurata madagascariensis. Taxonomy (NCBI): domain Eukaryota; kingdom Metazoa; phylum Arthropoda; class Arachnida; order Araneae; family Nephilidae; genus Trichonephila; species Trichonephila inaurata. The sequence goes on along the minus strand of BMAV01027442.1, from coordinate 88,799 downwards.
TGACATTATTAAACATTTAAACGACGTGATAGTCAATTAATTTGTGTAAGATACATTGAGCAGTACTGATACATTGATAAATGTATTATAGCAGTGTAAAAGTGTGTTTTTATTTTTTATTATGTCAGAATGTATTTTGCTTGTTTACTTTCAATTAATTAATAATATTTTTTAAAATAGTCTTTTGTTTTCGAACTTTCAATATGCTCGCACCCCCTTTGTAGAGTTCTTACGCCCCTAGAGGCGCCTAGTTGGCTGCTGGTGTACCAACAATGGTTTTCTGTAATAGGTCGACGATTATATACAGATACAACATTTCTTCTCACTTCTGACACACGATACGTCCTGGGCGAATTGTCAATGACTGTTTTTTCCAGCTTCCAATCTCGATCGAATTTTTGCGAAATTTTAAAGCATTAAGTTAAAAAGTCCTCTTATGTATATATATATATATTTCCTCTGAAGGTTTCTAATGTCACGTAGAGCCATGGATGATTAAGAGAAAACAGCGTTACCAATATCACAACCTCTGGTAATGCGAGTCGCATATTCAATTGAGCTGGATCACTTCAGCTGTGAGTACTATTCTTCTGAACAGTCTATGTTTTATAGCCCAAATTATAATGGCGTTGTCGCACATGAAAACATACATTTGTATTTTGCTTTTACATCCGTGTTTTATGATGACACTCAGCTTGGTAAGTTTATAGCAGCACCATAAATACCCCTATCGGTGATTTTTAATCTAATTTCTCTTTTCTCCCGAAATCTCTCTCGCTTAACATGTTATTATAAGTATCCAAATCAAATTTGTGGATATTGCAGTCGATAGATCGAGTTATAGGTAGTTCTGAATAGTGTCAGTTTAAAAAAAATCAACCTATACACACACACACATAGCACTTCCATGAGCACTTATAGGCTGCGTGTAAATTTATTTTATAAAACTTTGGTGAATAAATTGTTGACTAGAGTCAAGAGATGCAAGTGATTGTATTAAAATGAAGTTATTTTTTACAGTGCATTAGATGAGGTTTTTTTTTTATGTGTGAGGTTAAATTTAAAGGGAAAATAGCTATATTAGTAAGAAAATAGATTTTCCACGCAAGATAGAAAACTTACAACTTTTTAAAGTTTACTTACTGTTCTGTTATCAAGATAAATATCTAAATACATAAATATGTGCTTTTCTTATAATTAAAAATAAAGCAATATATTTGATATTAGTTCTTTTTCTCTCTCTCTCTCTCTCTCATATATTAATATATTCAATTTCATATATTTAAATTGAGACATGCAATGAATAAATGCTAAAAAAATATTGTGTGTTCGAAGAAAGAAAAATAAACATAATTGAATATCAACTATTAATAAGAAAGATTAGTTACCTACTCATTTCATGTAATAATATTCGAACAAAATCCTGCAATTCTATAATCAAGTGGTTTTTACTTACTCCTCAACTTCAGGTATCAGTGTAGACGAAAGTTGTAGCGTTTGAATATGACATTGTAGAGGAATACTGAAGGCTAGTAGCTGTTGTAGTAGTAGAATTATAGATTGTAAATTCTGTTGTGTTTGATGTTGAGCACTCATTGGAAAGTGGAAGAAATGGGTGTGTTTTATTTTTGGGGAAAACTCAAGCAAGCAGCCAGTGTCAAACTAACTACAATACCAAGAATAACCCCCTAAAAGTGAAAAATATATTAGACAACAAAGAATTAAAATATCAAAATTGTAGAAAATAATATCTTATCGCAGTATAGCTTCAATAAGAAAACGCTCTTAGAGTATGTGAGTGTTTTATTAGCATGTATGGCTTTCATAACATAACACAAATTCTGGGTTCTTTGACGTAGATTAATGGCAAATTTCAACCCAAATCAAAAAGTGAAATGCAAGTGTAGATGCAAATAAGATAGCCTTTAAAAAGAACAAGTTTTGAAATGTGGGATGGCGAATTTAGAAAGTTCTGTTTGGAAAAATGAAATGTAATCTGACGGACTACCAAAGATTCACGGATTCCTTGCCATTTCTACAAGGTGCGCATACTGTAATGCACGCGGGTCTAACAACCTATCTGAAAGTGATTGAACCGTTGCGGAATTCAAGGTAGGACAGATTATTTGATATCAGAATTCGTAATATTATTAGAATTGAAAGTAGGCGGATAATATAATTATTTAGATAAGTGATCCAATTGCGCGATTCATTTAGCTACGGCTACGTGTTTTGGTTTATTCTCACTTAATATAAGTTTGTCCAATATATTAGAAATTTAAGTTAAACTCTTAATAAAGTCATATTAAGAATTCTAAAATGTCGATTCATTTCGAGAACCCCACACCTCTAATTCAAGCTGAAAACCAAAGATATGGTCGCCAAAGATCGACCATATCACAGTATGTGTAGAACTATTAAGTAACACGAGGGCTTTTGGTGAATGGCTTTCTAATTTTTAACAGCTATCAAGTGATGAGCATGACTCCAAAACTCTTTTCGAACCACCATACAAGTACTTATATTAACAAAGAAAAATGGCTAAGTAGAACATTTATATTGTATTTTATACATTTTTTAATAATTCAAAGGAATTTGCGGTTAAAAAAAGGAATTATTGAAATTACATATTTTTTTAAGAGAGCCAATTTGACTTAAGTTTTATTTTTTACAAATTTAAATTCTTGATCAATTTGTTTTTGTGGGAAATTTTTGAAAGTAAACCTTATGATATCCGACTACGTTCGGAACCATCGTTTTAAAAAAGTCGTTTAAATGAAGGAGTTTTTTTTTAATTTGGTGTCATCTGTATTAGAAAATACATGCAAAATTGTTTTAAAAATATTATTTCAGTAACAAAGTTTTAAAATGCACTTTTTCGACAAACAAGAAGAGAAAATTACATATTTTCAAAAAATTATCTGTCAATCTGAAATTCTTCTGTAATTATAATATTTTGCTTGTATATAGCAGAGACAGTTGCACAGAACCTGAATTAGGACTTTTGAAATACACAATTTAGAAGTAGATTTATTCGTATTTTAAAATATCAGTGCCTAGAAATTTAAACAGAGACCCCTGGTTATGATTATGATTAAGAGTAAATCGGAAAATAAATGTGAATTCTTCAAAAATCCTAATTCAGGCTCTATGGAAAAGTCTTAGCTATAAAGAGGCAAAATATTATAATTTCGAAGCATTTTTCAAGTGAAAGGAGAATGAGTTGAAAATGTAATTTTGTCCTCATTTCTTACCAAAAAATACATTTTCTTTTATTGTGATAATATTCTTTAAACAGTCTTATGTGTATATTCTCATTCAAAAGTTGTCGCCGCAGTAGCCGAATGGTCAAGGTATCGGATCATGGCTGGCTTGACACGAGTTCGAACCCAGTACCACTAAAGACCCGTCGTGTTGGGGAACGATGCACGTTAAATCTGTCGAGAGCTCAAACATCCTCCCGTTGGTGGGGTGTGGTAGTTAGAAGAAGGGGTGCCAGCTCAGGTGCCATCCACGTCACTTGACCATGGTTCAAAATTACGAACTACAGCGTCCTAAGTTCCCAAGAAACATATATAATTTTTTTAAAATAAACGGTATTTTAATATATGTAGAGGTCTAATTTCTTTTTACTGTTCATTGCTTTTTTTAATTCCTATTATTAGTTAACTCTCTCCCTATAAATATTTATTTATATATATGTATACATATATGTATCTTGTTCAAATTTTCAATCGTTGGTAGAATACTTTATATTCATTCATTCAAGTTCAAATACATTTTTTTAAACTTGTAGTGGATGACACTTGATATTAATGCAGTTATTTCAAATATTAATTCAGTAGTTAATCTTAATTAATAATAATCCAACACCATATATAAAAAGACAAAACGTTCTTTGTGTCCCTGTAGTGCGATAGGTACCGCGTTGGACTTCTAATCCAAAAGTCGTGGGCTCGAATTCCATCTGGGATGGCCTAATTTCTTAGAATGTGATTTCTTTTTACTATAATATTTTATTCTAATAATTAAATTTAATGAATGAATAAATAGTAACAAACAAAAATAATAAACCAACTCACTATAAAGAAAGGAAAATGGAAAATCGATTTCTATTTTGCCACTTAATATTGGGATTCTGTCATATGTATATAGATATTTATATTAATTGGAACTATTTATTAAAAAGTAACTAAAATAATAATTTACTTTTTTGACCTAAGTACGAATTTACTATAATTTTATGTATATTACTTGTTAAGGTATCCGACTACCCTAAAATTGTGAATTTTGTCGAAAATTGACAATTTTTATTATTATTTTATAGACCATCGTATTAGACTTATAAAAATACCAAGTTTATTATTTTAAGTCCAATAAAACAAAAACTACAAGTGTTTTAGTAAAAGCAGATGCTATTATTTTAAGCAAGATGTCATACTTTAAAATGCGTTTTACTTGAAATGTTTTTTTTTTTGAAAATGCTCAAACGGTGACAGCGATTTCTCAGAGCTTTTTGAAAATAATAAACAGAAATCTTTTGTGCATGTTCTGTATCATAGTAGAAGTGTTTTAACGTTTAGATTTATCAATCACTGTCTTATTACAAAATTTACAGTCCGTTATGTGAATACAACCACTGTTGTTTTAAACAGTTTCATATAATAACTAAGATAAAGTGCTCTAATCTTAGTAAAATTTAACATATCTCTTATCCTGAAGGTCATTTCAAAAATGAATAACATAGCAACACATCAAAATTGAAAAATTGAAAATTAACTCATAAACTTTAATTACAGAGAATGGGCCCGTTTATATTATTTTTTTGTAAATTTTTACTCACACACATTTTTTCCCATTTTATTAATAATAATTTCTTTCTCTCTTCTAATTTGAACACATTTTTCTTAAAATGTTCTAAACAAATCTAGAAACCACAAAAAATCCACTTATCTATTTCCTTTTTCTTAAGAAAAAGGTTGTCGCAAGTAGTCGGATACCTTAAGTGAGAATACCACAATAATTCATTCTGTGATCTCATATGTAAGAATCTCATTGTAAGAATGAAAATATTTAGAAGAAATATTACAAGTATTGCAAGAAGACTTGAATAACGAATTAAACACTAATAAACATACATTTTTCCAAGAAATGCAGGCATCATATTCTCATAAACATGGGAAAAAATGTGCTTTATCAAATGTATACATATATTTATATTAATCAAATATGCAAAACATGAACGACAACTTTAATCGCAGGATTTCCTGTGGTAGTCATTAATAATCCAAACCATCAAGTAAATCACTGAATTCATTTATAACGGACTCACATTTGACACAACTAGATTAATTAATTGCATTTACATAAAGGTCAAAATGGATTATATCATGTACATAATGAATGCCAGAGACGCATTGATAAATATGCGAGGTAGTAAAATTAGCATTAATATGATTAAACTTGCATTAAGTGAATATATGGCTACACAAAATTTGTATTTTAATTCTAATCTCCACTGCAACGTGTGGTCGCGTGTTACTCGTTTATTTCATTTCCATCTACTTAATTTGTGTAAATATTTCTTCTTTGTTATGTCACTTACTTTAACCACTTTTTATTGTTTTCAACCCTTACCTCCAACTCTTCGAATTTCATATTTGATTTGATGTTGCTTTCTGAGGGTTCAACACCTGTATATATTTTTTAATCCTTTGAAGGGCACTTTTTACTGTGATAAAATTAAATGGAAAAATGTATGACATCTACTATATAGTCTGATCATGTGGATTAGTAATATGAATTCACCAACAAAAAGCAGCAACTAAGAGTTGTTGGTGTGTGTGGTGAGGAACAGTTTCATATAGAAAAGACAGCCCCTCTACGGCATTGAAAGAAGTGATCACCTGGGCTTCTATAAATTGCTGTCGAAAGGCCTTAGGTAACGTGATTGCTAAAATGTCCTATAAATAACTTTTACATGTTTTCATGTATTAAATTTTTTGTTTACAATATGTAACAGGTTATTTGTCTGAACTTTGAAAAGTAATAAGAGAATAGCATTATTTAATCGCTTTACAAGAACAAAAAACAGTAAAAAAAAAATGTGTTTAAAAAGTATAAATTATAAATAAAGATTTGTTAAAACTGCTAAAATTAGTTATTCTTATAGATCAGTAATTATAAACAAACTTTATGTTACCCAACCTGAAAATATCTATATAAATTGTGGTTACGTGAATAGAGTGCATGATAATTCAATTTAACATGCTATTATTAAAACAAATTAAAGTGTAATTTATAAAACCCAATTTAAATATAGTATAAATCGATAAATTGTATACGTTATTTACATAAAAAACGAATTAAATAACTAAAATATATCACATGACACATAACGGAGGAAGAATATACATATATTGATAATAAGTTCTTTCTATGAAAGAAGCTAAAAAGAGAATGAAAAGTTTCAGAATACACATATATGTTCTATGAAGAATGTGTTTGTATGCATTATTTATTGATGCATGTTATTTATTGTATTTTATTATTATATTACACAAGATCACCTTTTAATAACCTCCAGACCATTCTCAAATATTCCTCTGAATCCAATTACCCAGCAAGCGATTTCCTCAATGCATTATGTCTGGGATAAATGAAAACTTCTTCTTCGGAAGGGTGGTGGTTTCACTTTGATTGATTGATTCTTTATTTACGTCCATCTGCAAGGGATGTGAACGTTGGTGCAGACGGTCCTAGTAATTTTGAACCACAGTCAAATGACAAGGACGATACTTGTGCCGGAATTCCAAATTTTCACACCATGCCAACGTAAAGGTTTTGAGCTTCGACAGATTTGACATGTATCAGCCCCTCTACACAGAGAATTTTCACCATGACGTGGGGCATATAGCTCCGTCCTCTAGTTATCTTAATTTTAGAAGTATATTATACCAATGAAAAATTTCTTTTTAAATATTTATTTGACTGAAGCGTATTTTTAAGTATAATAACGTAACCCCTTAATGGCTAAAGCTGTTCTTTGTGAATGCATAAATGAATTAAATGCTATATTATGCCTAAAAACATAATAGGCCAGCTCAGCTACTAATCTAGACATCTGGTCGTATTTTTTTCTTGGGTGGGGGTAGGAGGGGTTTAAATATCATTTCACAGTGAACCCAAAATCGCGTTACATTGCGATCACGCATTCTCTCAAATTTCATAATCTTAACACCGAAAAGATCCTTCAAAAGTCACAATGAACAAAATGCAAAGTGTTATCGTACCTCTTCGTTTGCTGTCGTAGTGCAAGCAGCCAACAAGAATACTGCCAAGTTAGGCCCAGCCACCAATCCCGCGATGAGAACCGACATCTTAATGAGATGGCCTAGAGAAGCGATGAGGAAGGACACTCCCACGCACAGGGCTCCGAACACGAGACCTGAAACATAAAACTCGCTGTCAACCTTACAATTAATCTCACTCTTAAAGTGACAGACTACGTGTGGAACAGTGATTTTGAAAAAAAAGGGCTTAAGGTTTTGAAATTTGGGGCAAAATTTTAAGAATTACAGATAAAATTGTTTTAAAACTATTATATTATTAGAAAACAATTTACTTAAACGCAATTTTTTTGGTAAAAAGAAAGAAGGACCGACCTATTTACACAACTTTCTTTTATCATGAAAAACCTGAATATTTTTCCTACAAAAGAAAGGGTTTATTCCGGGGGTTTCAAAACGTTTGGAAAAAATTTACAATTTTAAAAAAAGATCAATTAAACAAAAAGGGGGTTTTTGTTAAAATTTCTCTAGTCTTACATACTAAAAGATGAATAAGTCCATTTCTCTCTAAATCATATGTATGAAAAATTTTAGTTCAGCCCCGGTGTAAATTCTGTATTATTGTAAAATAAATAATATTTTAAAAGTTTTTTTTATCAAAAGAATATTTTTTGGGGTCCCCTTTCCCCAATTTATTGTTAAAAATTTGTATTTAAATACTTTTTTTTTCTTGTGATAATATTATTAAAACAGTTTTATATGTATATTCTCTCTAATTCAACTGACACTAAACATCAAAAAATTTATCCACTCTGATACCATTTTTCAAAACCACGCTTCTGAACGTAGTCAGTTACCCTGGAAGGATTTATAAACACCTGAAAAATACTATAGTAAATAAAACAATGGTTATCATATACAGATAGGTTTGAATTACTTATTGCTTTATATGGGAGAAGAGAATTTTGTAAAGGAGCTTTGAAACTTCAGCTGGAATTTTTTTCTTTGCATATTAATAGGGAAGAATAAATTAATAAGAATACTATAGGAAGTTGATACGCACAACTATCTTTACTTTATTTAACAGATTCGCGACTTCCTTAATAGCCATGGTTACAGCTGTGTGTGATTTAGTGGGCGAAAATATGGAGGAAAATTAGAAGGAGAGAAAATTAGCATTTTGTTCACTACCACTAGCTGTCACGCAGTGTCATAATTCTTTATTATAGGGATAAACTTACTTTCATCGTTAGATTTATTGAAAAATATATTGCGTGGCCGTCAGGAAATGTTTGGAACAATTATGTGAATACGAATTAAGAAACTATAATTTTTCACATTAGCCAAATGATAATGTAATTACTTATCATGTTAATTGATTTAAGGTATCCGACTACGTACGGAACCGTGATTTTGCAAAAGCGTATAAATGGATAATATTTATGATATTTAGTGTCACTTAGATTAGAAAATGTATATAAAATTGTTTTAAGAATAGTATTACAATAAAAAATTATTTAAGTACACTATTTTGACAAAAAATGTGCATAGACTGACCCATTTTCAAAATATTCTCCTTTTTTGAAAAAGGCATCTATTATAATATTTTGCCTGTATATAGCTCACAGCTATCTACAGAGGCTGAACTAGAATTTTTGAAATATATAACTTAGAAAGTGGGTTTATCCATATTTTACGACAACAGAGGGGAGAAATTTTAAGAAAAAAACGCCGATCATTATTTCAATTAAGTGTAACTCTGAAAATAATGTGAATTTTTCAAAATTCATTGTTGAACGTACAGAGGTCTGAGCTATATACCGGCAACATATTATTATAATAGGAGCATTTTTCACAAAAAGAGAACATTTTGTAAAAAGGTTATTCTAAGTTAGTTTTTTGCCGAAATATTGTATTTAAATAATTTTTTGTCAAAATATCCTTAAAACAATTTTATACATGTATTCTAATCTAAGTGATACTAAATATCATGAAAATTATCCATTTATGCGCTTTTTAAAATCACGGTTCCGAACGTAGTCTAATACCTTAAGATTAGAACGATATCTAAAATCCTCTGGAGGATAATAACCTTTGATAGGACATAGATAAAAAGCAGAGGCAATTCTAAGTAACTTTTAATGAATTTAACTTGATGTGTTTTTTATTTTTTTTATTTGAACATTTTATTCTAGCACGTGCGTATAAAAAAAATTTGATACGACATTTTGTAAATACTCTTTTATGTAGTTTGCCTTTTTATAATTCTATTCAATTCGAAATTTATCCATGTATTTAGTAAAAATAACTTTTTTGTGGTTATGCAAATTTTAATTTTCAAATAGAGTGAAATGCTGGTCACTGAAGGATCACTGAAACCCAAGTAGCTCATTCTGTCACTGAAGCCCATCATGAAAATGGCTAATGTCGTTAAAAATTTATAGGAAAAAGTCATTACATTAAGGGTTTGTGGTTGGTAGAAGGGGGTTGGGGGTTTGGTTTGACATTGGCCGGGGCTCACATTGGGGCCTTTCGCCAATAACCATCAAGTTGCCTTAGGGCTCGACGTAAATAAAATAAACTGAAATTATTTATTAGCACTTATCACTAATATGATATAATCTTTTTTTTTTCCTACTTCTTCCAGATTATTGTGTTTTTCAATTCCTCTGTTATCAGTTCCCCTCCCTCTCTTTTATATCCATAAATATATATATATATATTGTCAAATTTTAAATTGAAAAAAAATCTTTCTTTTTCATTCAGTTCAAATACTTTTTTTAAACTTTAGTGGATAGCACTTTATGTTAATACATTTTTTTTTTAAATATTAATTTATTTTTAAAATTTTACTTTTAATTTTAAAAAAAATTTTTTTATTATTTCTATAAAATTTATTTAGCGGCAACAGATGGCACCAGTACATTTTTCTAGTGAAATAGAAATTGATTTTAAAAAACAAATTTTTTTTATTACTTAATTTTTTAATTTAAATTGGTATTTTGGTTCTGGAAGGTATATATGTTTTCCTATTCCTTTTTAGAACTATTTAAAAACCAGAAGTAATAATTATTTCATTTAGTTAAGCATATTTATTACTAATTTTAAGCTCGCATTTATAAAACTAAGATTAAATTATCTTTTTCCGTTAAAAAGTTTGTTTTTTTAACCCGTTTTATTTCTTTTTTTATGCGTGTTTCGGGGAACGTTGGGTTTTTTTTCCCAAAAAAATTATCTGTTGCATCTTAAATTCACCCTTTTTTTTTCAAAAAGAAAAATACAAGAATAGTTATCCACATCCTGATCGCAATTTGAAAATCATTATAATTGATACTTTTAAAATGAGTACATGTCTTAATAAGTATAATTGCATCCCCTTTTTTCCTTGCCCTTTTTTTGCTAAAAGTTAACCTTCGTTTCTTGGTTGTATGAACTTTGGGGAACTTCTCGTTCTACTATCATAAATATTAAAATGAATTTCTGTTTTAACTTTTATAGACATATTTGATCTGAAGCATCATACAGGGCAGCTGTAGCCAGTGGTCAAGGTAGTGACCGGAGTTGTCTAGAGTCACAGGTTTCAATCCAATAACCACTGAAGACCCATCATATACAGGGGTTGATGCATGTTTAATCTTTTGAGTCTGAAAGTTTTCACATTGGTGGGATGTGGAACTCGGGAGAAGGGGTGCCAGTCCCAATGTCATATGTGTCATTTGACCGTTACTCAGAATGAGGGATTTTTACCTGTAGCCCTCATGTTAAAATTTAGAATGAGATGTGAATTAAAATTAAATATCCAAAACAACACACTAATCGATAACTTTTGTTTTTCCCGGGGAAAATTTTTTCTGAATAAGGATACATATTTTTCGGAATGGTTATTTTTGGAAAAAAAAAGAATAGGGGAATTGGAAACGGGAAATAATCCATATGTCATAAATGTATGACCATACATTACGATGAACAAATATAAAAAAAAAAAGTTTTAAAAGAAAAAAGAATGCTTCTTTCAAAAAATAATTTAAAATAATAACAAATATGATTTTTTTCACTAACTGTCAAAAAATTTTGAATAAAAGGGTTTTTTCACTTTTTTTTTTGTTTTTTTTGGAACTCATCAAAAAAGAAACTTTTTTACTTTAAAAAGGTAGGAACAACCCGGGGACGCTATGCAAAACTCTGCCAAATTACCTCGACTTTTCACCTCTGAGTTCCTTTTCATCGAACTCTTGTTACAAACAACTTATTCCCGAAACGTTGTGGAAACATTGATTGGATGGAATGTGACTGTTGTTCCCCTCTCCGGTTTAATTTTTTTAATTACTGGCCCCCCAAGACGATTTATTATATAAATAGAATTGCTCCTTGTTGCTCGGGGCTTTTTCCTTTTTGGAGAAAAAAGTAATATTTTATCTCGTTTTTCTGCGTTGTCATCTCCCTTTTATTTTTTTCAAAGCTTTTTTTTGAAAGTCAATTTATTTTTGATGATGTTAATTAAGTTGAAATCAATGGATAAGGATTGCATTTACTTTCCTCTCATACCGTCTTTAACTTTTCTTTTTATTTCAGACAACTTTCTGATCATTCATATATTACTAGTGAATTATCAGTTAATGTGTACTTAGATTTCTCTGATACCATTCTGATGTCTCTTCCATTCGTACTTGTTTCATTTATTCGCAATAGCATTAAATATTTCATTAAATTTTACATATTGCTTGTATCAGGGAATCTCAAACTTTCAAAACTTGCGCCCCAATTTGCAATCATAATTGTCGTCGCGGCCCCCTCTATACCATAATAACGTACCGCCAACGTATATAAACGACTCGCTCAGTCAGTGAGTAAATTGCCCATGACGTATATATACGTCCTTCAAAAATACGACCTTTTTCTGTTCACTGCTATCCATAAAATAATTCCGAATGCTTCGGAATGCAACACAATAACCTAGACAGTGTTTACGAAGAATGTACTTATTTCAGAGGATTTTCTTATTTATTCCCTTTCTCCCCCTCCCCCTCCCCATACTCCACATACGCGTGCATACGAGCAAAATGGTGGCAATGGGAAGCGAATCGCGTATTTTTTAATCTCCAGTCAATGGATTAATTATAAACCGTACAAATGATCAAAGAAAGTGTCAATTTTTGCATATAACTTTATATATGACTGACTAGCCCGGGTGGTCACTGGCGATTATCAAACTTGTTCTTAATTTAATATTGTTACATTAATTATAAAATACATTGTGCAGTACTGATACATTTATAAGTGTATATTATATCAGTGTGTATATGTTTTTTATTATTATTATGCCAGAATGTTTTTTTTTTGTTTGCTTTCAATAAATTAATAATTTTTTAATGATCTTTTGTTTTCGACTTTTTAATATGCTCGAACCCCTCCTTGGCTTATTATGCCTCCTTGGGTAACCCGCCCCTTAGTTTGAGAAGCACTGAATTATACATATAACTTTGAATATTTGTATATTTATAACTTACATAAATTCACTCCGTTGATCGTATCATTCCAGAATTTTGCAGGAAGATTTGTTGATATTTCAAAGGAGCCTAAGCACATTGCGACAGAAAAAAAAATTTCAAATTTAACACATCACTCAATAAGTCCGAGGCCTAACTAATAAAACAACAACTTTTAGGCAAAATTGAATTTTATTTATCAAGATTCTGTTCTTCAAGAGCCCATTCAGCCCAGTGGTCTTCTAATTTTTTAATATCTTTTTCGTAGAACGATTTGTTTTTGCTCTCAAAATAGGCTTCAACTTCGGCAATCACTTCTTCATTTGAGCCAAACTTCTTTCCTTGGAGCATTTTTCTATGTCTGCAAACAACCAGTGGTCACTGGGGACCAGATCTCGACTGTATGGTGAATGGGAAAGTAATTTGAAGCACAATTTGTTGAATTTGAATATCCTTTTCTTGGACTTGTGGCATGGAGCATTGTCTTGGTGAAACAGCAATTTTTTCTTTTAGATTTGAGGGCGTTTTTCCTTTATTTTTTCATTCAGTTGATCCAATAACACCGTGCAATATTCACACTATTCATGGTTTCTCCTCTCTCAAGGAAGTCAATTAACAAAGTTCCCAAAGCAGTGAAAAGAAAAGTACTTCATTGTTTTCCAGAAATTAAATAAATCTTTTAGTTTTCGAAAAACTTGAATATTTAGGATTAAATTTCATTTAGTTCTCGTGAATGATTTGGTTTCATTGATTTTTATTAAATATATGCAGAAAAACATATTCATGTAAATAAAATGTACCCTAATAAACTTAATTTTGTTGAATATAAGTTGTGTGTGTGTTTTGCAATATTTTTTAACATGAAAGAATATTTCAGTCCCTTCTATTTTTAATTAAAAGATTTTCACTGTAATAAGTTCTTTCTTTGAGAAAAACTAAAAAATGGTAGAAAAAATTCGAGCCTTTAACAAGAATTGCAGGTATGTGCACTGTGAAGGATTTGTGTGCATGTTATTTATGGTACGTTATTGTTATATTTACGTACATTCTCTCTCACACAATTCTCAGACGTTCAATCCAAGCTCAAGAATACTTTCATTCTGGGAAAATTGTTTGTTTGTTACCAATGACATTTGCATCAATTTCCTCCTATATAACTTCATGGGAACGAAAATGTATTGTCACATATCTTCCTCTTTCTTGGAAGAGGCAAACGTATATTTTTTTGGGGTTTTTTTTTTTTTTTTTTTTTTTTTTTTTTACATTTTTAAGGTATTTTGGGTGATTGAGTTCCCCGCGCTGCCACTTTTGTTCCAAAATATTTTATATGAACAGGCTATATTTCCCCCTATGAACGATATATGCGTTTGATTGATATATTGTACGACTCATTATGGTTCCTAAATGTAATTTAAAGAAATAAAAGGGCATCTATGTGATCTCTACTGGATGAAGTTGAAACTGATGAAGAACGAATGAAATAATCCTTTAAAGGATGAAATACTTGATATTAATCATGATAGTGGAAGTAAATTTGAGACATGTAATGTAAAAAAATTTCCCAAAATATGAAGGCCATAACCGTGCCAGCTGACGTTTGAGTTTTTGGTCACTTTGGACAGCTTACATCAGCTGCTGCTTACTCAGCTGATGATCTTTTTTGATTCAAACGTGTAGTAATGTATCCATGTTTCAGTCATTGTTACATATCTGCGTAAAAAAAAAAGGTTTTTAAACAGCTTCAAACAGTGCTGTGAATCGTCGATGCTTTGTTGTTTTTGATCGACAATGAGCAAACGTGGCACTCACTTTGAACACAGTTTTCGTATTGAAAAATGATCATGCAAAATAGTGAATGCAATGCCTTTTGATATCTTCAAATGCTCTCCTATCTCACACAACTTTAATTTCTAATCTGCCAAAACGATTTTAAGGACTACTTTTTTGATGTTTTCTGGAACAACTGTAGAATATGGGTGACCTGAGAGTTCAGCGTCGTTTGCGTCTGTGTAACCACGTTTTAAGTTAGCATACCATCTCATGGGATATTGGCGATGGAGCAGAGTCCGGATAACACTTATCTAGTCATTTTTTTTCCTTTAACAGTGTTTCTTCTTATCAAAAAGCAATGCTTAATTAATGCATGAATTTTTTTTTTTCATTTATGGTTTCTAAGAAAACAAAAGTTACTTCATCAAAATCTTTATAACTTTAAAACTAAACAAGATATTACCATGAAATTTTGACTCATGTCATTTGAAATTTAGTACTACTAGGTTATGTTTAGGAAAATTAGGAGGTATCGCCATTTATATATCAGGCCTGGGACTTATTGAGCGATGTGTTATTTTTAAGGATTTATATTTTTCTAAGATCTCCTTGCTTAAGGATTAGTTTGTGAGCTTTTGTGGGAAGTAACCTAATCCTGTGATATGCAACCAATAGCAGAAAACCGTTACAGCTCGTGTTTAGAAAATAATTCTGTATTTGGTGAAATTTTTTGATTTGGTAATGTTTAAGTACGGTTTTGTGGAAATCGACTTCCACAGGGTGGTTACTGGAGGTTGCCAGATAAAAATCAACGCATTTGAACTATTAGATCTACAGATTTGAAATTTGCCAAGCATATTTTTTTGGTTAAGTAGAAATTTTATGAAAGCGGGTTTTCGGAAAATCAACACCAGAAGGGTGGAATTATGGAGACGCAAGAAATGCACATACTTTATTTTAGAAATGCAAATCATATTCTTTAAATGAAAGAGGTAGAAACCTTAGAAATATTCTTAAAAACACAAAGAAAAGCTTAATGTTAAAATCCGCATATCAATAACTTTAAAAAATATTTTTTTTAAAAAAAAAAAGAGTCATATGTGTCGTTTCCTTGGGAAGTGGCATAAGTTCATTTTATTCTACATGGAGATATTTATCACTTTCAAAGTAACAATATTTGTAACTTCTTCAATTTATATTGACACAATGATGAGAGAAAACTTTGAAGGATTTTTTGGGGAAGATAAAAATGCTCATAACAGATTACATTGAATGTTATAATATGGTCCCCAACCCCCGAGCCATCCAAGGAACATACAATTATTTCTATTTTATTTATTGTGGTGTATTTATCTCGGTTTTTTTGTGATTTTTCACGGAAATAACTTTATGTTCCTTGTTAAAGCACTTAATATTCTTTTTTGGTGTAGCTGTATTTATTTCTGAAGACCTGTTTGAATACAATTAAATTAAAATTATTAGATCAAAATAATATAAAATATAAACTATCAACATCCCACACTCAGCTGTCGCAGAAAAATTATCAAACGTTAACCGGTCAGTGGCGAGAAAAAGGTTAGGGATGCTGCAGTATAGAATACTTTGAAATTTATATCAGGCTTAATTATGATAAAAAATGTTCCTTATTCGTCAAGAAACATATTAGACTTTTATTAGTAATTTTTTCTTCAATGAAACTGCAAATAATAACTGTTTTTAGTGTGACTTCTAGAATGACCTAGTATGAAGTCAAGAGAATGTGCTCCTGGAAGAAGTATTTCTGAAAAAACAAAACATGGAGTAAAGGATACTTCAGTGCTTCTCAAACTTTCAATATCTACGACCCAATATTCAGTCATTTTTTTCATCGAGTCCCCTCCATACAATAACAATGTATTGAATTCAATAATACTATACTTTGAAGCTAAACCTGCAATACGACTTTAACGTCTTAAGTGCCACTCACCTATCTAAACGTTTCTTTCAGCCAAAGTGTTAATTGCCCCTGGCGTATATATACATCTTAACGAAGTACGATCTTTTATGTACATTACTATTCACAAAATTATTCCAAAAGCTTTGGAATGCAAAAAAAAAAAGGCCTTGATAGTGTTTGCTAAGGTTTGCTTATTTCAGAAGATTTGCTTATATATGCCTTTTTTTGTCCACCTCCCCCAAAAATATATCACATACGTACACCTACGAGGAAAACGGAGGTAATGGGGGAAGGAATCACGTATCTTTTAGTCGGTACTTAAGGGATTAATTATAAACCATACAAATTATCAAGATAAGTGTTAATTTTTGTACATAATTTTATATATGAGAAGCTTATAGGGTCAATGGTAATTATTAAACTTATTCTTAACTTAGTATTGCTTAATTAACTATAAAATACATTCTGCCGTGCTGATGCATTTATAAGTATATTATATCAGCGTAAATGTGTATTTATTTTTTATTATGTCAGAATGCATTTGTTTCTTTTCAGCAAATTAATAATTATTTAAAAAAAACCATTTGTTTTCAACTTTTCAATATGCTCGCACTCCCCTCATAGAGTTATCACGCCTCTTCTAGAGGGGCGCGCCCCACAGTTTGAGAAACGCTGCTGAAATGATGCTTGAGAAATGATATTTTGGAAAACTTATCTGCAATTTTCTTTCAAGATATGATTTAGAGCGATAAATATTAACAAAATGAATATTAAGGCATCCTATCTGCAAAAAAATTTGTTTTCAAAGCTGAAAAGTTATATTACTCACTGATGACTTTGTTGTGGAAGACTGTGACCTTGAGTTTGGGGAAAATGGTCTTGAGGAAGTCCTCCGACGTCACGGACGCCAAACTGTTGATGGCCGATGAAACTGTGCTGAGGGATGCACTGAAGATGCCGCACATGCACAAGCCCGGAAGTCCGGGCAGGTAACTCAAAGTAGTCGTGATGAAGTACGGCAACAACTGCAAGAAAGACATTTATATTGGAAGGTTAGACAATTTACCCATAGTTATAAGTGAATTAAGGTATCCGACTACGTTCGGAACCGTGATTTTAAAAAAGCGCATAAATGGATAATTTTCATCATATTTAGTGTTACTCAGATTAGAATACATGCATAAAATTGTTTTAAGGACATTTTGACAAAAAAAAATTTTTTAAATACAATATTTTGGCAAAAAATTAACTTAGAATAATCTTTTTTTCAAAATGTTCTCCTTTTGTGAAAAATGCTTCTATTATAATAATATTTTGCCTGTATATAGCTCTGACCTCCGTATAGAGACTCAACTAGACATTTTGAAAAATTCACATTATTTTCAGTTACAACCATTTGAAATAATTATCGACGTTTTTTTCTTAAAATTTCTCCCCTCTGTTGTCGTAAAATATGGATAAACCCACTTCCAAGTTATATATTTCAAAAATTCTAGTTGAGCCTCTGTAGAGTGGACTGAGCTATATACAGGCAAAATATTAATACAATAGAAGCATTTTTCACAAAAGGAGAACATTTTGAAAAAAAGATTACTCTAAGGTAATTTTTTGCCAAAATATTGTACTTAAATAAATAAATTCTTTTTGTCAAAATGTCCTTAAAACTATTTTATACATGTATTCTAATCTAAGTGACACTAAATATCATGAAAATTATCCATTTATGCGTTTTTGCAAAATCACAGTTTCCAACGTAGTCGGATACCTTAACACTTAAATGTTTTTTATTAATTTGTGTTATGCTAGAACAGAGAATCAATTTAGTTTCATTTTTCGCAGTAAAAATAATTTTTAATAATTTTTTGTCAGAAATTATCAACTTTCTAGTGAATAGGTTGACATGTCGTAACCTAGAAAAATTAAATTTTCATAGGGTTACCAATAGATTTAATAGATATCAACCAGTTTTCTATGTAAAATATCTTTACGTGGGAACTGCAAATGATTTAAGGATAGAGTTTCAGTTTTTACAAATGGAATGTTAAAAAAGGTAAATAAGTGAGAGAAATAATATGTGCCGTTTTTCTTATATTTCAGATGTTGGTATGATATATAAATTTCAAAATATTTTATATCGAGATTACTTTAAGAAATTAATGAGTTATCAACAAAATTGACAAATTAAGGTACGAGTGGTTGTCCTTGGCATGAGTGTTTAAATCATCAATCGATCTTTCTGGAGACATTTGGGCCTCACGCTATACAATTGGAAGGTAAGGGGATTCCCGAAAGTACCAATCACTTAAAACGTTTACTTCTGTTCTTTGCTGATTGAGAATTGCGAATGATACATATATGACGGCACTTCAAATGATCAATACTCTCTAACCAGCCAACCCTTCAACTAAGACTGGCGATTCTTTCCTAAAAAGATCGATTTTTAAATCGATTCGAATCGGAACCTGATGAATCGATTCACAAAAAAATCGAGATCTAAAAGATCGAATTCTAAAAAATCGATTACTTTTCAAGTCTGCATTTACAATGTAAATATAAATGCATTTTATAAAAAACAAGAAAGATACCATAATAAACTATCTGTTATCATCAAAATCAGGGAATTTTTAGATCAGGGAATTCGACAATTACAATTAATTTGTTTACCATATCAAAGTATAAGGTATAAAAGAAGACATTTATTTTCTAAATGTATTAGTTACATTAAAATGTTTAAAAATAGATAATACAGCTTATAGTTTCCAATGCTTAATATCTAAGCTTTTTAAAAACAACAGTCAGTCAAGTCTACAGCGATTCAAGCTCACGACTTTCGATGTTGCTGGCAATCAAAAAAAAAAAAAAAAAAGCTCACAAGGAACAGATGATCCCACGATACTCATATACATCATGGCTATTGAGTGAAAGTGATGATAGAGTTTTTCTGTCCTTGCTGTAAAGTATAGGATCATACTTCAGGTGCACAACTACCTGCAATAAGTAGTGTTTAAATTCTTCGTTTAACCCCTGACATTCCGGTTCATTCAACTAACTGTAAATAATTTTGTGGTTTTTACCAAAACAAAAGAAATCGAATGTCGATTTTCTAGAATGAAATATCGATTCACTGAATCGATTCAGTGCTACATATCAATTTTTAAAAAAATCGATTTTTTTTTCTTTTGCCCGAGAAATCGATTTTTCGATTAATCGATGTCAGATTGCCATTCCTACCTTCAACTAGAAATTCTAACAGTACTTCGTCGTAGCTCAACAGCCACAGCGCTCACATATATAAAAAAAAATCCTAAATTTTAGTATTACACAGGAGTGCCTGCTAATAAACGATTTTCAACAATGAAAGAAAGGGTCATTGTAAAGTCATTAAATATTAAAAATATACTCGCGCGTAAATAAAGTATTTTTCACACAAACACTGATATTTTACACAAAAGTTGTAAAAATGTATTACTATAAGAAATTTATTGTTAAAATAATTTTCAAAGTTACAATTTTTTTTCAAGTTAATAGAGATATACAAACAATTTTAGTCATAATGATTCTCAGTTTTAGAATAATGCACACACAAATTATGTTTCTTATACGGAAGAATCAGTTTTAATAAAAACCACGTATGAATTTAATATGTGAAGCAAATACTTAGGAAAATTATTTAACTTTAATTTAATTGGAATTTTAGATCTATTCTTATATCGCACAAACATGATGTTGAGTGTTATATTCTTCAATTTTTACCAGAACTGATTTGATATAGAGATGCTACGCGCCAAGCAGATCTCGTTGTCGAGTTATATAATATAAAAGATGGCACCCTAGCGGTAACAAAACGTCAGGAAAATAATTTTAAAGAACTGTTTTTAAATATATTGAAATATACATCAAATGAAGAATATATGAATAGATTGGAAATAACCAATATCAATTAATCATGAATATCAATATAAAAAACAAAAATTATATTTACTACTAATAATGTTATGTATAAAATAATAATAATCGTATAATATAATTTAATAATAATTATTATATCTAATATTCACATAATATAATATAATAATAATAATAAAATTTAATAGTAAATATAAAAAATAAGAATAATGATCATAAAGTAATGTAATAATAATTATGTATAAGAATTCTCATATAACATAATAATTATAAATAAATACCATAATATGTAATAATATTTCTAAATAAATACAGTAAAAAAATAATTATGTTAAATAAAGAATATAATATAATTATTATATATAATAATAATTGTATTTTGTATTATATTATAAGTAAAATAATTACATAAATGATATTAAAATTAATAATTAATATAAATTAAAAAGTGCTGTGATAACTTGCAATATTCGAAAAGCTACGAGTTTCTGTAATGAATTACATCAAAAAAGAAACTTTTAAAAATGAATTATTAAAAATTTTTAAAAAGTTTAAAAGTGAGATGGGCTACAATAATTAAAAGCACAGAGCTCAAAGTTCTTGAAAAAATATATCCTGGTACTCACCAATAATATTAGAAATATCCATATTCGAAAATAGCACAAAATACAACAGAAAACTAAAGCAACTATCTTGAAGAACAAATGCAATGGAAATGGTTAAATTTTCTAAAACATCGAATAAAAATCGTTTGAAATTAATAGGGTTATCAGGGAAATAAACAATAAAAGTTCAATCTAATATACGTTATCCCCATGGCAACCGCATTGCCAAACGATAAAAATATTTAGGTAACCATATTGTAATGTTATCGCCCATCTTTTGGCGAACATAAACAACAACTCCATATCTCAAATTAGCACCTTTTTACCAATAAATTAAATATTAAATCCTCAGATATTTCATTTTAGAATCAGAATTTTTCCACTAAAAAAATATTGCTTTACTAAACGTTGCTCTAAAAATTTAGCCAGAATTTTTAAAATTAGAATACATTGTGGAGGAAAAACAATAGGAGATAAAATATAAAATCCTCACCTGATCCGCAGATTGGATTGGCCTGTCCGCTGAAGAAAGTGGGTCACAAAATCTAAAGTAGGCGTAGATGATTAGGCCACACATACAGCACAATAATTGAAATATCACCAACATTGGAATGCTTAATAAAGTTGCTCTGGAATAAACAGGTTTGTGTTTTGTGAAATATTTGCTTGCTGACAATGATAGCTTGAAATTATTTGAGAAAAAACGGATTTTTTATTATATTTTAAATACAGCAATAGTTAAAGAAAGTATCCGAACACATTCAGAGAATTTTTTTTTTTACTATAACATTATAAATCGTCGACCTAATTATCAGAATGCGTAACTCCACGAAGGAAAATAATTTGATATACGAGTGCTACGCGCCAAGCGCTGTTTGGCGTGATTCCTCATCAATGGCGCCAAACGATACAAATAACGATACACATGACCACACGATACAAATATCAAGGTAACCGTATTGTAATGTTATCGTCCATCTTGGCGAACATAAACAACAGCTTGGCGCGAAGCACTCCGATATCAAATTAGCACCCCAGATGGAGTTACGCATTCTGATAATTAGGCCGATGAAACACTTTTTAGTGATCTCTAACAATAAATATTAATACTTCACGCGAGCAACATTCAAAATAAATTGTAAAAAATTTACAAAAATCGTAACTATAAGTGAGATTTTAGCAATTATTTTAAAGCAGAAAAAAAGTAAACTTACATCGATTGAAATATCACAGAAACAAACTACTTTATTTATCTAGGAAATGTACTCAAAATGTAATATTTTATCGAAGAATAGAAATTTTAGAACTGATCGAATAAATATAAGGAACGTGACATGCATCAGACTATTTTTTTAAATAACAAGCCATAACTCAAAAAATATTTATACAATAAGAATTATTTTATTACATTCCCTAGAATATAATATACATATCAGGCTCAAGAAGTTTCAAAGTAATTTAATGTAACTTGTTCTCTATGTGAATTAGAGAAACACAGTTATATTTACACAAAGCCTAAAGATTGGCCCATTTAATAAAATAAAATAAACATAAATGTGTGATTTGATCGAAAAATTATCATTTCCACATGTTCAAATATCTTAATACGACAAGCAGTGCCGCCCATCCGGTATAGTGGTTAGTAACACTGACCGCGGTGCCGTTGGGCCTGGGTTCGAATCCTGGAGTAGGCATGGATGTTTGTAAATCTGTAGTGCCTCCGCGGCCGTCGAGCTCCACGTCTTCTCGTAAGGTTGGTGGAAGGGGTAGAGAGATGGGAGACCCCTAGGGCAGGGATGGACATTATGTCAATCGTGGTGAACCACCGTGACATTTTTGGTGACCACCTGAAGATTAGCAGTTGGTAAATACATACCGAAATATTCAAGATTGGCTGACGGTTTGCAGACTACATCTTCTAATGACTATAACTATAAACACTAACTTTAGATGAAAATGTTTTATTTTTTTAATGCATTTTGAATTGTTTCGTAACAAATGCATTATATTTGATACTTTTATATCTGTGGATATTATTAATATGTTTGTATCTTGCGTTTTTATTTAAACATGGTCTTAAAAGTGTAAGTTCACTTTATTGCCGTTATATATGTTGGTAAGTCCATATTTCGTATTTATTAATAAGTTATGGGGTCTCAGGGGTGTTAAATTTCTCTAGAGGTCTGAAAATATAAACAATTATCAAACAGGTATAATTCTTTTAAATTTAAATTAAATAATTCGAATATCTTACACATTATTTATAAAGAAATGGGGCTTCAGAATAGTATAAAATGTTTAAAATTTAATCATAATTTCAAATATTATAAGCATATGAAAATAAGAAACTTTTCTATAAGAAATATTTATTAAGTTTTACGTCGCGCATGTTATTTTCTAAAATAGTAGCTTTATTTATACTAGCTATAAGTTGATTAATAACGTTAAATGTACTCATTACACTGTAGCTATTTTTATATAAATAGAATAATAACTTACATATTTTAATAAATAAAAAAATACATTTTTTAAAAAATATTTTAAAAAATTGCAATGTTTTACAAATATTTTCAAATATAAAAGATGTATAATACTAAAATTAGGTAAGGCTTAAAGAGTATGATGCATTTTATAATTCTATAAAGTTTTATACATCAGAGGCTACTATTTTAGATAATAGCGTGCGCAACGCAAAAAAAATACTTAATATTTATCATAGAATTTTCAAATGTTTATGATTTTTAAAATTTTTATTATATTTTAAACGTTTTTTAATTTTCTGAAGCCCCATTCCTTTATAAATAATGTGTAAAAGATTCGAATCATTTAATATAAATTTAAAGGAATTATACCTGTTTGAAAATTATTTATATTTTCACAGACCTCTAGAAAAATAAAACACCCCTGAGACCCCTTAAGATACATATTCTTGACTTTTTTTTCGCTCATCACTCCTATGACTCTGGACAGTGGAGCACACAAGAGTGTTTCAAGGAAAGGGAGGAGGGCTCCAAGGTCGAATGTCCACCACTCTCGTATCATAACACTATATGCAACCGAGATTTTATGATTTTGTAGAACATCGGGAATAAAAAACAGTAAAAAAGTTAAAACCCATATGCATGGGATGATAATCAATTGAAAAAAAAATCAAGGGCTATTAGGGAGGGTCCGGACCCGTGGACCCTTCCTCCCTTTTGGGTGCCACTGACACCGTGTGGACTGCAGCACCTTGAAAAAATTAGAAGTCGTTCGTACCCTGGAAAAGTCTGCCGACCCCTGTTCTAGGGTGTTGTCCCTCAAAATTGGGTTGGAACCGAACAAAATAGTACTGTCCCCTGCATGGTGCTCAAAGCTAAGGCTAATGACAGTCGTAAAAGTCTAGCCCTTAGCCGGGATGAATATTGTGGACCTTGATCTGATGTTACTATCGATCGGGTGGTATGAGCAACAGCAACATATTTCAAACAGTAAATAATCTATTTTTAAATAATATTTGTTGATAGTTGTAATTAGGGATTGCAATATATCGGACAAAAAGTTCAATACCGGTATTCGATATTTCTTAGGTCTTAATACTGGAATACTGGTTTTAATACCGGTAGTAGAAATTTTAGAAAAAGAAAGAAGGCACAGGGGTGTTTCTTATTTTTTTTTGCCAGTTTTATTAGATAGTGTAAATATCACAAAAAATAATTTGTAACTTATTAATTATAACGGTATACAAAAAATTACAAAAAGTAAAAGAACATGTTATTTATTTAAATCACAAAAAAGTGTAAATATCACTATTCAGTGTGTGGTACCATTACAAATTTGTGAAATGCGATCTCTTAAAAATATAATGCATCAACTGTACTGTCATTAAACCTGGAACGTAATATTCTGCAAAAATTTCTAGCTGTCGAAAATGATCTTTCGGCATCTACGCTAGTTGGTGGTAATGTTAGTAATGCGTGATATACTTTTAAAATGCGCGATATTCTCATATAAATAATGAAAACAAACCGAAGTATTATCAATTGATTCTTTGTGTTCTTTAAAGTTATTCTTATTCATTAATATGGGTTATTATTTATGATTATATATGTATATAATGAATCTGAAAAATATTTTAAACCCTGAAGTATGATATGCAAATACAATATGAATAGCAAAAACACCAATTTAAAAAGTATCAAAATATTACGCACTTTCTTCACAACTACAACTTTGTTGTCACAAATACGAATATCAGGCTATGGATCCTACGCGTGTGCAGTATCGCCCTGAGCTGTAATTCGATAGTTTTAGCCTGCCTCTGGATGATTCATATATTTTATCACTTCTCTTGATTGTACGATGCAGCTTTATATTCACAATATAATTAATTTCACCCGTTAGGGAAACATGAAAACAAAAACGTATACTATTTTACTATGTTGGCGGACAATAGAGGAAACAGTTTAAAAAAAATATTTCTAGTAAATACCGAAAAATCGGTATCTAAACTTGTGAATATCGGTATTACAAAATTGCCCAAATG
>BMAV01027441.1:0-153936 GCA_019973955.1 Trichonephila inaurata madagascariensis | reverse complement strand
GAAGGGGCCGGACAAACCGGACCCTCTGCTGTCCTTTGTTACAAAAAATTTGATATATTTTCTGAAATGTTATTGGCTGTGAATTTGGTACTTCATTTAACGCATCTTATTTTTTTATTTTGTACTCTGTATATTTAATGACAGTTTTCTTTTATCTTCAAACTTGAAGAGTTTGAGAAGGGAGTATATGCTAAAGCATAAAATTTTATATCTTTACACATCTTTCACTAGTAACTTTCTCCCCATCCCGGACTGAGGTCACAATTGACATTCTTATCACCCTTACGATGTCCGGTTTCAACTTACCAAAAGGGGACAAGGGTAATAAGAGATTTGGGTAGATAGAGCCACAGGAGATGCGTTATTTTAGTCTTGAGTGTAGTTGTTATAAACTAAAACAAACGCTTGTGATCCCCACCATTAGCAGACTACTTTTCAAAGAACTTGGACTGCTTAAATAGATGATTCGTTCTCTTTCATTTTATTCATTCGAAATAATAACAAGTAATTACGTCCTTAACTTTGAATTATTTTGAATTTTTTAAGATTTAAAATTAAAAATAGAGAGAAAAGGGGGTGGCATTAGAAAGAGGGGGTATTTTCCATTTTGTCCGTGGCGGCAGAACTGCTAGAGTCGGCCTGTTAGATGAGATTGCAATTGGACAAATCTGCCACTTATAAGAAAAAGGCTGATAAATGATAAGCGAAAATGTGTGTACACATAAACGGGCCCGTTGTTAAAATGTGTCCCATTAATGAAAATAAGAAGGAAAAAAAATGGCTTTTAATCTTAAAAAAATATATAAATGCATGATTTCAAATCACTTGCCTTCAATTAAAAGCTAAAATCGCCAACACAAAATTTTGAAGATTATCTCCAGTAGCATAGGATTTGTATTCGTACCACTTCCTAATGACGTCCTAAAACTTCTTGTGACCCTTATATAAAAATAGGTCCCATCTGTGTCCCTAAAACTAGAGAAACATACTCGTATTAGTGCAAATACTCGTATAAATAGTAACCCGTATTAAATCAATGATCGTAACTCACAGTCTCACAAACCTGGGCACACTCGACCGACTGGAGAGTAAGTGAGTAATGATGATGTATGATGGTGTGCCTAGACATGGACGACAGGTATGTCAACTAGGGATTGCAATATCGAACCAAATGTTCAATGCCGGTACTCGGTATTTTTTAGATATTAATACCGGCAGTAGAAGTTTTAGAAAAAGAAAGAAAACACAGGTGTTTCTTTCCCCGACCCTTTTGGCGGTTTTTCACAGTCGGAAGTCGACGGACAAGTGCTGGGTTCTCCCGGTCGCCGAGCGAGTTGACCTGGCATCCAATGACTAAGTTGGCCGTTCGCTAGCCTCGGTCAACACAGATTCACTGTTTCCCTCATTTGAACACAGATATAAACCAGCTCCAGCAATTTTATTTTTAAATTCTAAAGGTCGCAATTTGAATTTCTATTTTAAGTTATAATTTTTAACTTCTTTTTTTATTGTTATTGCTAATTACCCAATTAATCATGGCAAGTGATATCGTTCATGTTCAGCAACAACCTCAAAGATAAGGGGTTAGACCTCAACAGAGATCAAAAGCCCCGATGACCATTCTACCCATTTTTATATTCTGCATTCACGAAGTGAGAGTTACTGAGCAGGGTTAAATCCAGTTTTATTGACAACAGCAAGTGCTATAGTATAATTCACTTCCTGCTCTTTTTATTCGATTTGATTCGTGGTAGGCATTATGTCGATCGAGATTGACCGGTGGACATTTATATTACTCTGTTATATTTATTTCATGTTAAAATTGTACTATTCACAAGTAATGCCTCCCCTTATGTTATAATGGCGATTAAATGAGAACTTGGCGAAATCTTGGCGGTAGAGTCAAGTTGGCATCATTTTTGGCGACCAGGTTGGCGGCCATTTTGGCATCATTGGCGACCATGTTGACTGGTTCAGAACCCTCTGGATTCTTCTAGAAAGTAGTGGATCTCTCCATTAACGTCACGCTCGATGACACGAGCGGTTATATCTCTGGAAGTTTATGCCACGCCTGGAAATAGGAGCACCAGCCACAACCAGTCAGTCTGATTTTAACCAGCGAATAGTGAGGATTGTTTTGACTAGCGATTAGCTTGGCTGTGCTTGTGAATAATCTTTTACTTACGTGTATTTTTAAACACTAATGATTGTGCTTGATTGCTGTTGAAGGTGTGAAGACTTTCGGAGATTTACTCTGTAAATATTGCTGCTGAATCCTGTATTTAAAGGATTGGATTTTTGATAATAAATTCGCATCGCTCTTAAAGAACTGTTTATTTTCTTTGTAATTGTTTTGCATAAAATCCTCGAATCCTGATCTACGTAACAATATATATTTGTTGAACACCAACGCCAGCATGGACTCTTCAAAATGCATGCGACTATGTGTAGACTAGGAGGGTCTTCAATCCTTCCCCCGTGAATGGCCCTATGAAAGCATTTTAGTGCCCATTCATTTGAATTTGTGGCAATTTAAAAAAAAATGCCTTTTTCTGTTTTTGTGGTAAGAAACTCCATATTTCCATATTCTTGATATTAAAACATTTTACTGATGTGTTTGATATCCATTTAAGATAAATATTTTTGAAAATGACGAATCTCTTCAAATTTTCACTCTATTTTAAGTATAAAAAATCTGACAATGCATAATATCAGAAATTTAGGAAAATGGTGGATGCTTATCTATAAAAGATTTGCAGGTTTTAATTCGACTTCCATTTAACTTTACCGAAACTTTTTTTATATAAACTTCCTGACTGAAATTTCTTTTTGGAAGTCGTGTGGCCCGCGCGCGTGCGGATCACGAATAATTTATTGATGTGGTTCGTTAATTACTCTAAATGTATTAATTTGGCCCTCGAACATCAAGATCCCTTAGTGTAGACAACAAATGTATGATTATTGGATGACGCTTAACGCATTCTCTGCAACTATAGGGGACAATAGGATCACCCCAATGCTAGTCGCAGAAATGGGTTTCTCCCCACACACCGACTAAAAGGGAAAATAATAGTTGATCAACTCTTCCCGCGGTAAGACGGGATTGACTTCTGAAACATCACCCGAGATATTCAAGATTAGGGTGGTCAGTATGCAGGCTTGGCCTTCTACTGAGCCTATAACTACGATAACGAACTTTAAGGTATCCGACTACAAAAAAAAAATTGCAAAAAGCGTATAAATGGATAATATTTATGATATTTAGTGTCCCTTAAATTAGAAAACGTATATAAAGTCGTTTTAAAAATATTAATACAATAAAAAAATATTTAAGTACAATATTTTGACAAAAAATGAACATAGAATGATCCATTTTCAAAATAGTCTCCTTTTGTGAAAAATGCTTCTATTATAATAATATATTTTTCCAGTATATAACTCAGACCTCTGTACAGAGCCTTAACTAGAATTTTTAAAATATATAACTTAGAAGTGGGTTTATCCATATGTTACGACAACAGAGGGGAGCAATTAAAGGAAAGGAAAGGGAGCAAAGAAAAAAAAAAACGCCGATAATTATATATTTCAATGAGTGGTAACCCTGAAAATAATGTGAATTTTTCCAAAATCCTAGTTCAGACTCTCTGGAGAAGTCTTTACTTTATATATAAGCACACACACACACACAAAATATTATTATTTTATAAAAGCATTTTTTATAAAAGGAGAACATTTCGAAAAATATTATTCTAAGTTAATTTTTTGCCAAAATATTGTATTTAATTTTTTTTTTTTGGAATAATGTCCTTAAAACAATTTTATACATGTATTCTAAAATAAGGGACACTTAATATCATGAAAATTATCCATTTAAGCACTTCTTTAACATCATGGTTCCAAACGTAGTCGGATACCTTAAATGAAACTGATTTCTTTTTTAATATATTTTGAATTGTTTGCTAATAAATGCATCATTGGAAATCATTAAATTTGTAGGTATAATTCTTATGTTTGTATCTTGCATTTTGCTTAAAACGTCGTTTTGAAAGAGTAAGTTTATTTTTTATTGTTGTTAAGTAAGTACATATTTTGTATTTATTTTTTTTATTGTTATGATATAAATATTGTTGAGCTCTATTTAGCTCCCCACATCTACGCCACTGGGTGGACCGTTACAGTTTTAAAAAATTAGAAGTAGACCGAACCATGTAAAGGTCTTCCACCCCTGGTTTAGAGTACCTAACGAAAACCTAGGTTATATATATATATATATATATATTATATTCCATAGACTATTTTCAACAACGGAGCCAATTCTGCTAATAATGTATTCTGATTGTTGTAAATTTTTCTAGTATTGCGCCAACTCTTTTTCTTGGACGACGGGATTTTAAATATATACTAAAATATTTTGCATGGTAATATAGAAAAAGAAATATAATTTTGCATTCAAAATAATAATATTTCTTACATTTTTAAATAATTTTAGGAATAATTAAATGAAGATAACTTTATGAATAAAAACTAAATATTCTTGTTTACATCTTTACACAATGAAAAATATTATATAAATAAGTATATATAATTAAAATTAAATGATGAGTATTTTTATAACAAAATTTATGTATAATTAAAACATGTTATTACATTATTAATACACACTTAAATATGATATACACAGTTAAGTATTAAATGATATTAATAATAAAATGTTTAAAATGAATTACTCTTTACTAAGATAAAATAAAAATATTTTCTTTTCTGAATTGTACTTATAGAACGAACAGAAAATTTGAGAAATTTACCAACGCGTTAAGTACTGTACCCAATTGTAGTAAAACATAAAAATTTACATTTTGGTAAAGATTATAAAAATACCTGCACGCAAATATAGTAATTATTTATATTTTTTATTTTATACTCGATAATAGCATTGCTGGTACGAGTCCTATTGTCACTGAAGAGACGCCGTGTAGAGGGGCTGATGTACTTTAATTCTGTAGAGCAGCGTTTGGCCAACCCGCGGCCCACTGTGGCAAGACAGAGTTGCATCAGTGGCTCGCGAAGACTTATAGGAAAATTAAAAGAGTCGCGCGCGCGCGGTAAACTAATAAATACTTTTTTTTTCAATTTTATTGAAATGTAACTGTCATAACAAAAAAATATCAACAATTATTTTAAGTACACTTAATTGAATTACAATGTAAAATGATTATGTTGGGAATACTCCTTTTTTTAACTGCTGTGTTAGCTATCTTTCTGTCCGCTCGCGAAATTTTGGAATGTGAGGAAGCATGTTTTAAAATATCTGGAAGAAAATAATGAATTGCTCAATGAGCTACTACTCAAAAATGAAAATGGGATATGGGATTTAGCCTTTCTTGCCAATATTATGGGATTGTTAAATAATTTAAATTTAAGATTACAGGAAAAAATTTTATTTTTTCCACCCTGTTTGGCCGTGTATACTCTTTCATGAACAAACTTTTGCATTTTTTTTTGTCTTGATTTCTGAAAAAAAACGCACACATTCCACATTAATGCTGGAACTACCAAAGTTAATAATGCTTCAAGCTATGATACATTTAATAATTCACCATCCATTTTGCAACATTTATTCAGTGCCAGGTTTAGTGACAAAAAAAATAAATAAATACTGATCTTTTCCCAAATCCTTTTTCAATTTATCTACAAGATCTTAATTATTGCTTAACTGAAATCCAAATTCAAATTACTGATCTACAGTTACACTGAAAAGCAACTTATGAAAATTATTTCCGCTATAGTGATCCAAATTATATTGAATTTTGGAATGTGTTACCAACAAATATAATTTTCCGAATTTACATGATTGAGCTATCAGATATTATCGTAAGTTTGGATCAATATATGTTTGGGGACAAACGTTTTTTATTATGAACATAAAATAACCAAAATATTTCTCAAATTAATTGCTGTTCTGCTAAAACAGCCTGAAGTTTTTTAGAGTCTTCAAGAGTCAAACCTTATATAAATGACATGGTAAATAAACTATAAATTCAAAAGTTCTATTAAGTAACTTTGGATTGTTTAATAATTATTTAGAATTTAAAGTTTCAAGTAACTCATTTTTATTTTATACCTAACCTAGCTGATCGAACCTGTAAAAAGTATATTAACAATAAAGCTTAAATTTGTATTTTTGTTTTATTTACTACATTTCTTTTAAAAAATTTCTCTCATTAGGTGGACATAAAGAATGTGCAATTTGCGTACAATAACAAATAATATAAATCTGTGTATAACATTTTTTAACCTTTTCACACTTTTTTTTGTAGAAGTTAAAAGAGAAACGCATATTCTTTGTATCAGAAAGTGGCACTTTTCCCAAAAAGGTTGGCCACCTCTGCTGTAGAGGCTCAAAGTATTCGCGTTGACTTGGTGTGGAAGTTTGGAGAGTTGATGCCAGCTCAGAAATCGTCTTTGTCACTCGACGGTGTTTAGTCTATCAGCAATAAATCTCTCCCTGCTTCTGTGTACGACACAAATTAGAATAAAGTTAAATAGTTTCTGCTTAATTTGTACAAGAATTTAATTCAATTATACATTTTACGGAGGAAACAAGTCCTACGAGGAAAAACACGTGATCGGGTGAACATCCGACTCCTTTTTCTCAGAATATTTGTATTAATAAAATATACGCTTCTATAATGATAAATTACTGCTACTTTCTGTTCTTTTTTCAGTGAATTTTATGGTTCTTCTAATTAAAACTGTATTAACATGAGCACACACATTGCTACAAATCTATGCTTATTAGAAGTTTTTTTATATATAGGTGTTGCAAGCTTACTCTTTCCCTCGTATCTCATTTTGTTGTATATCCTTTAGAGCTCTAAGAAAATGGAGAAAAAAGGTTATTCGCTGAAGACGTAGCGAGGGAGCGAGCGTCTTATTAATAATCGCGATCCCGTGGCAGGGCCGAGATAAAATGCAGGTGTTCGGATTCAGCAGAGATAACCACTCTCGCTTTTGGAAGACCCGATTTTCGAAGCAAGTCACTCAGGAGACCTTATGACGTCATCGGTGTTCTTTTGCGGAGATTTCGAAATGAACAGGAAAGAAGAGTTTATTTTCAGGAGGAAAGATAAATAGATATCCCAAGAAAAGTCGAAGGATGCATTTGTTTAAAATTTGCAAAAGAAATAGTCTTCTTCTACATCTTGCCCCTTTGTATACAACTAAAATTCTAGAGCAAAATAAGTGGAGGGTTAAAGTGTAGTAAAATTATTTCAAATAAAATAGAAAAAAAAAACACATAGTATATATATTTTTTAAATATTGAATCAAACCTCTAGGTGTATTGTCATTAAAATCTTCACTGTAGGTGTCGCACGCTCATCTTAAGAATAGCCTTATAGACATTGTAAAATATGTTCTAATAGTGCATCTCCCAAAGAATTTGTGGACGAAGTAAATAAGTATTTGTTGCCACAGACTCGAGGCCTGCACATCCTTAAAAATCATTTTAATTAATTAAAAAATAATTATTCATTCTATGGAGTAAGTATGATAATCACTTTCTTGTAGTCATCTTTAAAACACCGACATCAAAATTAATAAACTTCAGTTCCAAAAGAGTTTAAGGGGAGTTGGAAACCTATCTCTGTATATATACTGAAAATGCTAAATTGGCTGTTTGCGCGATGTGCCTTTTCTCAAAATCTCTTATATACGTATATGCTTGAAATTTTTCATACTATTAAAGTACACCTTTCTCATTATACCAAAATGAACTTTTAGCTAATTTTGAAATTTTTAAAAAGTTATGTATTTTATCCAACATTGCGCAATTTGAACCATTTTTCACATAAAAAAATTGTAAAAAGTAAATTTTTGAGTTTTTTACAAAAAGCTCATTTTAGTATATATTAGCCATCATTATAAATATATAATAAAAAATTTAGATACCTGTGAACAGCAGTTTCTAAGAAAAGGTATATCGAACATCAAAATATACCTTTTGAGATAAAATGATTTTAATGTATACAGTTAGGCCTCAAATCGGCTAATAAAAAAAAAAATAAAAGTTCAATTTGCAGTAAAAGATACATGTTTTGGTTTATATCAGCCGTTCAACTTTTAAGTAAAAACGAAATACTTTGTTTATATTTTTTGCCATTCAAATGGGCGTTGTCCAGTTTTCACGATTATTTAAAAATAGGTTTTAAGGGCTTCTAATTACCCTAGGGGTTAAGGTAAGGTATTTTTAGAAAGGTTAAAATCTATGCAATTTGAAAATGTAAAAATCTATGTCAAAATATAAGATTTTAGCTTTCGAACTGCCCGTAATAAATGACTCAATACATATTTAATTATCTCATTCTTGACTTTTAAAGAGGGAACTTTTTAAAAACTGGTCAAATAGAAATAAAAAAACTAAGTCTTTATTTTAAGAAGCTTTTTATGTCAGTGCTTCTCAAACTTTCACTACTTGCGACCCAAATTTCAGTCATAATTTTCTTCACGCCCCCCTTCCCTTTCCAAACAATATCAATGTATTAAATTCAATAATAATGTACTTGGATGTAAATCTACAACACGAATTTAGTTTCAAACTGTACAAATTATCAAGATAAGTATTTTAAAAATTTATACATGACAAGTCCATGGGGTCCCTATTAATTGTTAAACTTGTTTTTAACTTCGCATTGTTAAATTAGTTATCAAATACTGTGTACAGTACTGATACATTTATAAACGTATTATATCAGTGTATAAATGCTTATTTTATTTTTTACTATGGCAGAATGTATTTCGTTTTGCTTCCTTTCAATAAATTAATAATATTTTTAAATAATGTTTTATTTTCGACTTTTCGATATACTCGCGCCCCCTTGTTGGGTTATCATGCCCCCTCGGGAGGCGTGCCCCTACAGTTTGAGAAAAACGCTGTATTATATCATTAAATATTTTGATAAAGCTAAATTAGAAATATTTTAGCAATCCAAACAATAATTCTGTTATTGTTTAGTTGATGGTAAGTTTTTGCTTTAAGGGAACTTGCCACCTTAAAATTGACTTAAATGTTATTTTTTATATTTTATTTAGTTATATTCTTTACATTACTATCTTTCGATTGATACATCACTTATGCATGTTGGAAAGTTAGAAGTTCGATAAAACTTCATTTGAAAAATGTAAATTAACAAATTAAACAATTCGACCACGCCCTCTTTTAGAAAATTTTTTTTAAAAACGCGTTTTGATAAAAAAAATCTGTTTTAAAAAGAGAAATTATAACTATAAAAAAACAAAGTGTCATATGTAAGGCAGAATATTACCTAGGCATTACATCGACGTAATTCTTTTTTCTTTGTGAAATGTGTGCATGTAAAATTTTTGAATTAAATAATTTTATGTTAATAATTTCATAATTTCAGATCTTATTCATCATATAGTTTTTCATAAAAATATAATACTTCAATGTATGCAAAGAAAAAAACTAAAATTTCTGTCATGACCGAAAAAAAAATTTTTTTAACATTTTCCCGGAGTTTTCTTATGCAATTAATACTCACTAAAAAGATAATTTATAAAATATATGGGTTGAAATAATATGAAAATGCCATTAATTCGAAGAAAAATGTATATCTAATATTTTAAAGGGATATTTTATTTTTATTTTGCTTATAATAATTATTTTTTTAGAATTATAAACTTTAATAGGGTTTTTCTCAGTTTGAGTTTTTCGTATTCAAAATGCTTCTCCTTCCACAATTATTTACCAATCACTTCCATTTTTTCTTGTGTGTTATATATAATGCATGTAACAAAATTAGGGATCGATTTTGCTATAAATGTAATAATTTTTTTTAAATTAAAATGTGGGAGATTTTGGTTTTATTGTTGAATTTTGGATACATATCAACATTTTATTTTTTCTCCAAAACTAATTAAGTTATTGTAAAATCGATCCCTAAACTTGCTTAAAACATTCTTAAGAATATTACAAGAAATCCAGGCAAAAAAATTAATAATTACAAAAGGAATACAACTTTAAAATTTTCCAAGTTTCCTTTAAAAATTTAAATTTTTAAAATTGCATGAGTAATTATTGCAAAATTTCATTTCGTATCATTTTCTTGAATGGAAATATTGCATGAAATTCTAAAATATAATTTTTAAACACATAAGAGTAAAAAAATTGTTGACAAGGTGCCAATTCCCTTTAAATCACAATTTTTCATAAGTGTAAACTTCAACACAAATTTTGGATGCATATTAATATGCATGTTCTAATAAATATTTCATCAAAAAAACATTTTTTTCAAAAAGTAAATTTGATTTTAATTGTGCATTAATTTTCATCGGTTTGAAATTTTTCAAATTTTATTTCACATATGAATTAAAAGAACATTAAATAAAATATTTAAAACAACAGTTCGTTAATAATGATAATACAAAAATGTTTACAAAAATAATTGTGATTGAACAAACAAACACTTTTTTAAAAGTGTTTCTTAAAAGTGGTCATTTTTAACATTAGCGATATTAAGATACTACTGCGTGGAGTGACTTTTTTAAATACTTTTGTAAAATATTTTATAGTTTTTATTTCGGTTTTCAACGTAGAAGTGTTCTTAATTGCTCCCTCCTTATTTCCAAAACATCTTTGCAAGTTTATACATTTACTTACTAGTTCGAATGGGACGACATTAATTAACTTAATACCAATGCGCATCCAACTAAAGATAAGCATGATTAAACTGTGAGTGTGTGTGATTCAGAATAATTAATTTATACTGATAACCACCAGATCCAACACATTACGTACATATTTAATATTCCTACGATACGTCGCTGACGAGATTTAATATTTGTGCTTTGCTTAGCTAATGTTATGCGTTAACATTCAAAACTTTATTTTTATTGGAGATGTTTTTTTCGAAACACTCTCAGAGAATATTTCTTTTAAAACTTGTTTGAATCATACTTTTGGAGGATAGTATTTTATTTCGACCTGATAGATGATTCGTGATCTGTAATTTTTGTTAAGTTTTATACAAAATTTGAAACATTGGTAATTTTGCATTTCAGTTGTGTCGAAAATCTCGATTTTAATTCCTCGTGTTCATTTTGGTGTGCAATATTTGACTGAATTCATGCATTCCTTAAGGAATGCCAAAAAGTACAATTTTACTTTTCGAAGATTGACGATTGAACTGAGCCGTTTATTTTCAAAACAAACTGCATCATGGTGGCTGCACACGTACGGTGGAATTTTCCATTGCAGAGAAAGATTGAAATGAATAATGAAATTAGGGATTTTATCAATTCCCTAAGGTATATGATAAATTCAAGTACGATTTTAAAATAACAACTCTGGAATCATTTCGCTGAAGAAAGTAAGTGATTTGATCGAATTCACTGAACTGTTTTAGTAAAAAGATGAAATAATATTTTTAAAAGTATTTTTAGTAACTGAGAATTATTAAATATTGGGAGACAAGTAATACACTAATCACATGAAATAGAAATTTATTTGAATTTAGTTATGAAAAAAGAAATAGATACTTAAGCTGATATTTTTAGAAAAAAATAAGTATATTTGTAGTAAAATTGAAAACATTGTTTTCGTAAATGCAAGTAATAAATAAAAATATTTTTTTTATTTTTAATAAAACGCGTTGTTGATTTGTGGAATCTCAATTTGAAAAATACGTAACTTTTTTACAAGCACAACTTATTGTTTTACATAGCCATTTGGATTGCTAAAGGAGTTTCTTAAATCCTTGACCTCCAAATTTGGATAACTTTCCTACAATCTCACGCAGACTTACACTTGCTAGAAAAAAGTCTACGTTCACCTGTAACAAATTATGCAGAAAAGGTAAACATTTAATAGAACTATAATTTTTTCCTAATAAAATTTCATGAATTTATTAACTATTATTTAAATATTGAGCATACAAGAATTCGTTAAATTTTGAATTAAAACTACTTAAGATAACACGAGTTTTGTAGCAAAGCATACAAATAGGTGTTTTAGGTTAACAGAGTTTTTGCATTCAGTTATCAAGTAAAATAGCTTACGGTATAAATATATTACAAATAATTTATTGCTATCTAAGTCCAAGAATTAGACGCTCGATTGTATTGAAAAACATTCTTATAGCTCTCGCCTCTTGATTTAAAAAGAACAGGAATTCTGAATAATAATTTCTAAGATTGAACTAATATTATTTTTTATGCAAAACCCATTTCGAGTGGATCTCAACTCAACGAAATAAGATGTAATGCTTAATTTAAAGTCTAAATATAATAATTCAAAAAGCGGAAAATTTTTTTGTCAATAAGCCGAGTAACCCTCTTTGAGAGCCAATTTCCGAAAGACCCAATTTTAGCGGATTTCAATTCAAGAAAAGAAACATGCATGTAAAATTTCATTATTGTAGGTCAACTATATATATATATAGTTCAGAAAAAAAGATTTTTTTTTATCAGTACACTCCAGTAACTCCCCGTTCTTCCACAGGAGTAAATTTCCAAAAAAGGCCATTCTTGCTATATTTCTATTCAACAAGAGAAACTTTCTTTACAAATTTCAAGAACGTGTATTTAACAATTTAAAAATGGGATTTTTTTTTCTATAACACCCTTGAAGGGAAACCAAGGCGTGCTTGAAAGAGTAAAATGCCAAAATTAAGACCCTTTGCTCTTATGAGACATATATCTTTTAAAATTTCGAATAGAGCTTAGATTTTTTATGTTTTAATAAAGATAATTTAATATTATTCTGTACAACTATAAAAATAACTTTTTAGTTCAAAAGTTTTTTTTTTCCCTACTTTATTTAAGTAATACATACTTTTTGAGCTCATAATAAATACTTATGTTTAGGTACCATTTTGTAAAAAAATATCTTTTTTTATGCAAAATATTTCTTACACATATATAAAACAATACACAAAATACAGTGAACCTATTTTTTAGTAAAATTTTAGTATAATTTCTGTAAAAAAATTATAAAACTTTGAAATTTAGGAAATTTTTATTTTTCTGCTTTTTTTATGCATAAAACCATTTTTAAAAAATTAGCGCTATTTTAATAGAAAAAAAAGGTTTACTGTATACACAGGCATCTTGTATAAAAAATCTGGAATCATATAGTGCAATAGTTTTTTTAAAAAATGTACCTAAATGCAAAAAAATATACTTTTGATTGATTGAATATTAACGTTGCACTGTTCAGCTACACGAGGGCTTTTGGCGACGGACCACGCCATTTTGAACCATGGTCAAGTGACGTGGACGACAATTGAGCTGGCACCCCCCTCTCCTAACTACCACACAACACCAACGGGAGGACGTTTCAGCTCTCGACAGATTTAGCGTTCATCGCTGCCCTACACGGCGAGTCTTTAGTGGTACCGGGCTCGAATTCGTGACAAGGCAAGCCATGGTCCGATACCTATACCACTCGGCTACCTTGACCACAAAAAAAAAATGCCTTTTGAGAAATAGTGAAAAAAACTATAAAAAACAATGTTTTCCATATTATACACTTGATTTGTATTTGCTCTTGTCTATTTTATATGTCTAATAATAATGCTTAATCATTTTCTAGAATTGCAAAGGTAATTTGAAATTCTCCTTTGTTTTAGTTAACATGAGCATAATTTTCGAGATCTTGTAATACTTTCATGTAGGTACCATTTCTTACAAAAACATTTCTTGAATATACAAAAAATTTTACATATATATAGAGAAAGTGACAACGACCAGATTGAATTAAGTATGCATTTATTTAGGGGAATTATCTACAAGGGAGGGCTAAAATTTAGTAAAAAGTTATCGGGTGGTTGGATTCCACCAGGCGTCTCGTCGTTGCGTCTTCGTCCCTTCTGTCTCGTCCCGTCTCCACGTCGTCTCTCCCTGTCTTCCCGCGCAATCGTCCTATTCGTCTGTCGTCTCTTTATCCTCGAACCGCCTTGTCAGCTAGGTGGCACTTTCTTTGCCTTACGTCATTAAGGGAATATAGAAAGGATATGAGAGAGATAACGTGCACATCCATTCCTACATATATATAAAGCAGCATATCAAACATAATGAACCAGTTTTTTAATGAATTAATTGCATAATTTCTGTAAAATAATCATAAAACCTTAAAATTTTGAAAATCTTAATTTTCTTTTTGCAGATATAAATCTATTTTTAAAAAAATTAGACTTTATATACCAAAACATATTTTGTTCACTATATGCACATGTATCTTGTTCAAATATACTTATTTTTCATTCAAATGAAAAAAAAGTTTATACAGATCAAACACAGGAGAAACTACACATTTAAAATATGTCAAAAGGGACGCGGTCCTTTCTTTACATTTTTATTTCTCATATTTTAGGGCTATTTTATAAACAAACATATAAGTATGAAACTTTTTTAGATTCAGAAAAATATGCACTATTTTTTAGAACTAAAATTGAAAAATAGATTTTTTCAAAGTATATGATGTCCTGGTCCTCTTAATCCCCAACAATGCCTCCTGGGCGTCGATTTTTGCAAACAACTTTTGTAGTGGATCTCTACTCCATTGAAGGAACGTGCCTATAAAATTTTAAGTTTGTATGTCTAATAGTATGAAAACTGAAATAATTATCAAAATCGCCCCTTAAGCCTCTGGAACCTCCCTCCCTATGACATTTGGTAAAATTGATGTGAGCATTAAGACATTAAATAATTGATTTATTACGCCCACAGCTATTAATTGCAGTATACATACACTTGGTTACAAGTTATTCAAACTGTTGATTCTTCCCATTCTACAGTTGTTTGTGAAGGAGGAGGAGCAAACACAACCGTTCTTTCCAGTGTTTCAAAACGGTCTGTCTTTCCACTCTGTCGGGGAGGGAGCGTTGGCTTCTTACACCTCGGGGTTCCGGTGCGTAGGAAGAACGGTTTATTCACGCCCATTGGTTGTCGGTGGGATATCAGATGAATGGACCTCGCAACATCTTAAGGTTACACGTGTGGACATGGACAAAGTCAGGCTATTTTTTTTTCTGAAGCCAGTTTTGCAGCTCGAAGCGGAAAACGTTACACCCTGCAATATCTCTTGGAAGACGATTTCCCCAAAACCTCTTTTGTAGTAGATTTCTACTAAATGAAAAAGGAATGAAGTTTCAAGTACTTACTAAGTTTCAAGTATGTTTTTCTAATTGTTCAAAAACGGAAATATTTATCTATAACAGCCTTTAAGTCCCCTAAAAGACCCTTTGGGTATCTATTTTCGCAAAATCCGCTCTTAGCGGATCTCTATTCCATGAAATTAACGTGTCTATTAAATTTCAAGTCTATATATAGGTTTAATAGTTCCGAACATATCGTGATGAGTGAGTGAGATATTAGATTTGTAGGTTTAAATGGCTAAAGTCACTTTGCTCAATGTATTACTTTTATTTACTTACTATATGCGGAAATTTCTTGAATATAATTATTATGTAGAATTAATACAATTGGAAAATCTTTAATATATCTCGCAATTATTATCATAACTGAATGTGGCTGTGATAGCCGAGTAGTCATGACCAAGGTGATCGATATTATTTCCATCGAAATGAGAAATTCCTGTTACCTTTAAGGAACCGACGTGTAGAGAGGCTATTTTGCGTTAAATCTGTAGAGGTTTAGTGTTCTCATATTGCCCTGGAAATTAGAGTGGGGTTTCTGTCAGGTATGGTTCTTGTCACTTGATCGCTGTTCAAAATTGAGAGGCCCATTCGTTGAGGGCTCTTAATAATTGGATTAAATTTATTTGTAAAAAGTAATTATATACTTTGAAATTTTGTAACGGTCGCAAAATTAGAAGGTCCATTGAAAATGACTCATTAGTTAAATTTTCCTTTAAAAATAGTACTTTTGAATCTTTTTCAAAATTTTGTAAGCATTTTCATAGCATAGGGTATAAATTGATGAACTAAACTCTGAAAAATAAACGAAACTATCCTACAGACACACTCAGTCTGATTGAGAATATCCCTACCTATGACCTCGTGAACGAGAACCTTCGGCTGCTTAGTCTTTTGCATACATGTTACTAATATTTTAAATATAGCATTATTTTTTTTATTAGCGCCGGAAGCATCACTAGGGCGAGTGGTATTAGACTTCACAATTCTGAGCGCGATCAAACTTGATGGAATGCAACATTGTAAATATCCCTCAAAATTAATTAGAGGTAGAATTGTTTAATCTCAAACAATTTTTCTGTCAAGCTTACTTTTGCGCTTTTTGTTGATAAAAAAAAAATTCAAGATTGCATGGATGTATCAATATTCTTTAACTTTTAACGGCTGATCGGGGCCGTTTTTCCGCTTAGGAACGTGCCTAGGGAGATAAAAGTTTCGGGACTTAAGAAAATTAACATTTCGTCGAACGAACCACCGCCGAGCGAATCCCGTATGCGTCGTGTATTTGCGCGAACTATGAAACACATCGACTATGGAAAATTAAAAGCTTAACAGCTTGATGTTGCTGTGCGTTCAATATGATATTACAATGTAGACTGATTACAATGGTGTCATTAACGATTGTGCAATGATCAAAGCTTGAAGAAAACCTTTTTTGCAAGTACAAAGATAGTGACTAAAAAAAAAAGGATGTCTAAAAGTAATAAATAGATAGTAAAATTATAAGTAGTGGTAATGAACAGGTTGATTGCAGATCATACAATAATGTATACTCTATACTATAATTGCAAACCATTTCTTAAATTTACTGAACTAATTCACAAAAAGGGTGGGTGGTCCGTGATTCGATAAGGTAAGAAATGAACAAGAGTGGCCAGACCCTGCCACTGTCCTTTCCTTATGCTGCCGGTTGCCTGTCTGGGATAAGGTGGTTTCTTAGTGGGTGGATAATAGAAAGACTCTCCAAAGAGCCAAAGCAAAGAACAAGAGTGGGAGAGTTAAGGGGAAATATTTCTCCAACCCAAACTTGCAAGTTAAAAATAAAAGGAAGGTGTGCTCTGGATCTAGTGAGGAAACGGATCGTAACAATTGGAAGGACCTAGGGGACGCCAGGTAGGTTAGAAACAGTCTTGCGGCTGATATGTAGTCTTATAGACTCTACAGCCAACAAACTCAAATATTCTTTTTTTTTAAAATCATTCTCTATTATTCTAAAAACAAGACGGAGAAATCAAAGCAGATTTTTCTAAAAATTACTTTTATTGTATTTATGAGGAAAAAAAAAATACAATGTAGATAACTTTCAATGAAATTAAACATCCCGAGCTTCTTTTTCATTGAGTTTATTTTTACAATGGTGGTCATTTAAACCAAACATTAGCAGTGACGTGACACAATCCACAACCTTTTAAGATTAATACGAGAAGTAGGAGAAGCCTATTTCTTTGACGAGAGAGTGTAGTAGCTCTGGCCTATTTCGTCTCCAAAGTTTTATACATGTCCATCCAATGAGTAAAATATTCTACGCATTTGGTATATACAATTTATCACGCGCGAAAGAAAAATAAATATCTAAACAGAATATGTTTAAAATAATCACGTCAGAAAGAAATCAAAGGAAACGAAAGTAATTAAGATATTCCAAAAGAAAAGCAATTGAGAAAAATGACGAAGTCATGAAAATTTTGAAATTGAAAAAGTGTTTTCTTATGAGAAGAATTAACCCTTTGCAATTCACCAGTACTGACACGTCTCTAAAGAACATTTAACAAAATTTTTTTTTAAATATATTCAACACATTTCTGGAACAAAATCGGAGACATGACACATAACAAAAGAGTTCTTATGAATGCAGATTTGAGAAAACGGTAAGGAAATGTTCTCGAACCAAGATACACGAGGGCTCTTCAGAAAAGTAAAACGTGCAGCCGCGCGGTTTCTAAAAGGAATAAAAATGAAATTCACTGAGAACACTGAAGCGGCCGTCACTTTTAATGACCCTTGATCGTTCATTTTCAGCAAGGAGCCAGTCATTATGAAGCAGGACACTGACTCCGACGGCACGAATTTTTGAGGCTACAATTCGCTCTGTTATGATCCATCGAATGGAAGCTTCCCTTTTTAAAAGTTAAGAAGTTACGGTCTTTCAAGGGAAATATGGGCTCGTAAAATAGCGTGCCAGCTGCCATAAAACTGGAAACTACTTCTCCTGTTGGATCCTCTTTATGACCACCGACGATGGAAATAAGTTCTTTCCAACGGCCGATAGATAGACGTATCAATATTTATTTATGAACTAGTCTTCTTAAGTAGGTTTTTTCGTGTGTTTCCATTCCTGGCATTGGAAGATAAATCTAAACTTCTTTTAAACTGAAGTGAAGGGTCTATTGGGTAGTAGAATGGAAAGATATCAGACGTCGAATTATACATTTGTGAGTCTTCCAAGTATTTTTAAAGGTGCTCAGCCTTTTGAATTTTACACTATGTCACATTCCAGCAAACCCCCAATCATTGCTTTACTCACAAATCTATGAAATTAACTGTTTTTTGTAAAAAGTAAAATATGCTGTTTTAATCAGAAATAGAATAATTACGGGAAGTTGGAAACCCCTCTCTCTACTTATATTGACATTGTTAAATTGACTGTTTTTGATGTACCTTTTCTCAAAATCTGTTCTATGTGCATGCTTGAAATTTTTCTTACAATATACACTTTTCTCATTATACTGAAATGAGCTTTTAGCTAATTTTGAATTTTTTCATAATTTATGAAATATTTTATCAAACATTGAGAAATTTGACCCATTTTTCACATAAAAAATTTGTAAGAAATAAATTTTTGAGCTCTTTACAAAAAGCTCATTTCAGTATATATATTAGCCATCATTATAAATATCATAAACATTTATATACCTGTGAAAAGTAGTTTCTCAGAAAAGGTATATCGAACATCAAAATTTGATAAATTGATTTCAATGAATACAGTGAGGCTTCTGATCGGC
Organism: Trichonephila inaurata madagascariensis; assembly: GCA_019973955.1. Lineage (NCBI taxonomy): Eukaryota > Metazoa > Arthropoda > Arachnida > Araneae > Nephilidae > Trichonephila > Trichonephila inaurata. The sequence goes on along the minus strand of BMAV01027441.1, from coordinate 134,981 downwards.
TAGGATATAAAAAAATCAAAGGCTCAATTTACAATGAAAGATACATATTTTGGTTTATATCAGACGTTTAACTTTTAAGCAAAAACGAAAAACTTTGCTTACATTTTTCGCGCCATTCAAATGGACGTTGTCCAGTTTTCACGATTATTTAAAAATAGGCTTTAATGGCTTCTAATTTCCCTAGATGTTAAAATAAGGTATTTTTAGAAAGGGTAAAATCTATACAATTTGAAAATGTAAAAATTTCAAATAGTCAAAAAAAATTAGCTTTCCAACTGCCTTTAAAGATTGGCATTTGTGAGCATTGAAGAAAGATGTAAAGAGAGACATGTTGGTAGAATGTAAATAATCATAAATCATCGTTAGGTAGATGAATCTATATACAGTCTTTGATGTATATGCACTCAATGTTCTTACAAAACATAAATATCATAATGAAGATTCATAGTCATCCAGGCATTACGTAAATAAAATTAAGAGTCTAGTGGAGCCGAGTGGCCATGATTGCAAACACATGGACGACATTTGAGTGCTGGTACGACTGAAATCTGTCGAGGCTTAAAACTTTCCAGTTGGCATCTCCTCAACTTTTTAGATGTGTACGGTTGTCACAATCTCGAGGTGCCCTAGTAATCTTTTCATTTATCCAAGGGATTCACGGTCTCTGGTAAACATAGGTTTCATGAACCCGGGTACCCTAGTGATCCTTCTCTTTTTTCGATCCTCCTTCTTATCATCACATTTCCTCTTTCTTTCCTTTTCCCGTCCAGACTACAGTTAAATCTTTGAAATACATCGAATACAATTCTAGAAGATGCTTTCATTGGATTATTTTTCATTATAATAACATAATTAGTGGTTTTTTTTAACGTTACGTTGTGTTCTGCGCATGGGCCAAGTCGTTGTCAAATGAAGGCAGGAAAGAGTCGTCTTTACTTTTTCGTCAATTTTTAAAGTACAGCCCTTCTTTTCTTACCGAAAGTAGACAAAAAACAGTATTATATAATCAGAACAATCATTTATTTTACTACGATGCGGTATAATTTTTTTTACAAAATAACAATATTTTGAACTTCTAACGAGTTTTTCAGAAACGAGTCACACACAATATCGATGCGTTTTTATGAAAAGAAATTTACAATCGTTTTGTTCAGATTTCTTATCATTGTAATGGATTGATATTTTGTACTAAAAATTTTCATATTTTGGTCTTTCAGAATCAGTGATTTAAAATATAAAATGCCGAAACGTGTTTTTTGTTACGATTGTTCAAAAAATATTCAAAATATATTTAAAGCTTTAATAATTCCATCTTCTATAAGTATAATCACACAAAACTTTTTTGCGTGTGTCAAACGTTATTATCCGTGTTTTTTCCAAAGAAGAAACAGTTCCTTAAAAGTTATGGACTCTAAAAAAATGTTGTGTTTTTCATCTATTCATTAACGCAGAATTTTTTTATCCCTTTATGCATAAAAATTACAGTTAGTTTTTTTTACCCATGTGTGAAATTTGGAAAACGTAATTTTTAAACTAAACCTAAAAAAAAATAAATAAATAAATAATTCAAACTTTAGGGGGAAATTGCCGTTTTACCTACCGGTGTCATGGGGGTCGAAAACGGTTTTCGAGGCAAACGAATTTTCAGTGAGTTTTGATCGTTAGCGTTATTTAAATAAGTTTACCAAAATATATATAATAATTTACAATACACGTAGATGTCGTTTTTGTATGCTACCTTGAGAGATATAATGTAGCATAAAATAGAATTTTGAAACTTATTCAAAAATTTATTATAATTCGTAAGACTTTTAGTTTACTTAAAAAATATTTCGATGTACATTTCAAAAATTACGTTACTGACATAATATGCAAAATTGAATTCATTCCGTTCAATAAACATAACTTTAAAAAAAAGTGATCGATTTAAAACTGTTATTTAAAACAGTAATAATTATTCTTTATTTTGAAATTTAGCCTTATATTTACCCTAAAAAGTTCCATTAATATTTGTCTATTTAGGACATTTAATATCTTTCATTTTTTTTTTTTATATTTACTTATTTATTTTGCCGTTTTCAATCAACTAGATTTTCGTTTTAGCGCCACTTTTTAAGCAACCTGTTGTCACGAGAAATTGGAATATGATTATTAACAACAAACATTTTTATAATTTCAAAGTTTAAGAGAGAAGGAAGTTATTATTATAAAAAATGAGAATGTTTATTTTTTATAATATATTTTACAACAGATACATTTCAGATTTTCCATAAAAATTTCTTCCGTTTGTCAACCATTCTCTTGATTTATGAGATAATGAAAGAAACAATAGAAAGAAACGAAACGCTACTATCAATTTCTATTCTTTCTAAATGTTATTTCTTTATAGTGAATGTACACAATGAAGATTTGAAATCTATTGTGTTATAAATTCTAAGAGTATTTTATATATATATATATATATATATATAACAGTTGATATTAACTATATACAACGCAATCAATTTCTATATTAAAAAAATCAGAAAAGATACATAACTATAAACATTTTATTAAATATTGCTTAAATCAGAAATACTCAATTAATTGTATTAATAGTTATTTGAATAAAGAAAAAAATTCTAAATATTTAGGATTAAAATTCCATAGAATAATAATAGTTTATTACTATAAATTTATCATTTTTCCTAGTTATAGTTACCTCCATATTCTAATTTATACAAATAAATAAAATTGAAGTGTCTGTTTGTAATTTCAAATTAACAGTTTTTTACTAAATACATTTAAAACTGTAGACGGTACTTATATCCAAAAATCAATTTTTAAAACTTTTGTCTGTCTATCTGTTTGTTCTGGCTAGTATTAGAAACAGCTGGACTGATTTTGAAAATTCTTTTATCAATGGAAAGCTAAATCATCAGCGAGTAACAAAGCTTGAAATTAAGTAAGCGGACTCCTTTTATGGAGTAGAGATTCCCTTTAAAATGGTTTTTATGAAAATCGACCCCCAAGAAGGGTAGAGGGGGATTAAGGGGCGTTATAGATATTCCATTTTTACACTAATAGACGTGCAGTCTTGAAATTAAGTAAGCAGATTCCTTTCATGAAGTAGAGATCAACTACAAAATAATTTTTACGAAAATCGACTCCCTCATGCCGTTAAGGGGGTTTAAGAGGTGTTATAGATAATTATATTCATTTTATACTATTAGATGTAATAAGGTAAAAAATGAAATCGACTCGCAAAGGGGGTTACGGAGCGTATTAATAAATACAAATTCCGTTTTTGAAATATTAGGTTTAGACTTCAAATTTCTTAAATCCATTAAAATTAGATTTTGCGAAAATCGACAGTGATGTTGGTGGGGAGAGTTTACGGTAGCGTAAAAAATAATTCTACTTCAGTTTTAGATATTATTATTTAGAAGTCCTGTCCTTTGTGATGTGTGTGTTAACTTCTTATGGCACTTTAGGGAAAAATTTTAGTTGCGCGTTACAGTTACAGTTACGCGATGAACGTAAGTTAAATATGTATGAAATTTCGACTTTCACCACGTTTTTAAAAAAAGCTGACGTGAGTTCAAAAAATATTCTCATATCATAACCATGAGAGATGTAATTTAATATACATATTTAAACTAAAATAAATTCAAAGCTCTAAGAAGATTATAATAATAAATAAAGCAACTCAACTTGAATTGAAGCAATTTTGTAAATAGAAGATTTATAGTTTCATGTAAATGGCAACAGTGAAAAAATAAATAAAAAGATTTATAATGTCGAGTTTTTGTGTGGTTGGAATTATTTAAACTAATTTGTTTTATTATAAATTGGACGAAACAAAAGCCATCTAATCTTTTATAAAACTCAGATAAAAAACAATTACAGAATCGGAAAGTTTATTTTTTTTCACCATGATACGGTATATTTTTTTCTACAAAATAATGATATTTTTTTATTTTTTATGATATTTTTTCTAAAATGAATCAAAATTGATACGTTTTATGAAAATGATTTTTAAACTGTCCCCGTTCAATTTCCTTTCGCGTAAATGAATTGATATTCTACCCTAAAAAAGTTCATGCTTTTCTCTTTTAGAATCAGTCGTTTTAAAAAAACAATGTCAAAAACTGTTTGTTTTTTTTCCTACGATTTTTCAAAAAATACTCAAAATTTTAAATAAATTTTAAATAACTTCGTTATTTATAAAAGTAATCTTACAAAACTATTTTCTGTGTGCAGAACAATATTATCCATAACCTGTAGAAAAATGGGAAAAAATTGCTAAAAAATTACGGTTTTTAAATTTTTTTTGGCGTTTTTCATCTATTAGCCTTTTTAAGAAAATTTTTACTAAAGTATCATTCTTACATTTTTTGTTTAAAAATTACTATTGTTTGCAATCGATGTGTGAAATTGCTAACCATTAACTTAAAAATTAAGCCTCAAAAAATAAAAACTTTAATAAAAAGCGTGATTTTACGAAAAGCCAGGGGTTTGGCGACTAAAACCAGTTTCACTCCAAATTGGCAATCAGCATCTACTTAATCACGTCCACCACATTCTTCTCAGGGGTTACACTAGAAAAACTGGAGACAGATGAAAATAGCCGATTTTGGCGAGAAAAAAAAATGCGAATGAAAAATTTATTTTTGTTTCAATAAAGTCATCTACTGAGCAACATTACTAACTACTAACCCCTTACAATTACAAATTTACTACTATTGCAAAAAAAAGAGAAATTTTAATGCCCAAAGAATATTTCTATCGATTAGTGAGAATGTCAAACGGAAAACACACACACAAAAAGGACTTCATGTTATTAAGCATCTTTTATCATCATATCGAATTCCATTTCAAATATTTTTACCGGCCCTGCTGGATGCGGTAAAACGTTCGTCATTAAACTTTTGATAGAAATTTGATAGAACAATGATGGATTCTATCATGCATATATAATTTTTGGCCAACTGGTAAAAGCACGTAGAAATTTTTGGGAATGACTTTCATACAGCTTTAAAAATTTCTTTAACGAAAATTCCTTTACTTTGAAACTGCTCAAATGAAATCTTTTCAAATACAAAAAAAGTTATAATCTTTGATGAGAAAAAGTAGATCAGTGCTCAATTATTATTGAAGGTAGACCGAATAAAACAAATAACGGGAATTTTTCAGTCGTTTTTGGGGATTAAATATTTTAATAGGAGATTTACGTCAATTACCACTAGTTGTTTTTACCCCTCTATAACAACCAAAAAAGATCATCGTTTTTTGGGAAGTTACCCCTATCTTTTAATGGATTTAGGCATTCCTATCCATTATTTTCAATAGGTTTTTGCTCAGTATTATTAATATAAAGGGGGAAGATTGGCTAGCCACAAAACATGTTCAACCCCACTTTTATATAAATTATTTTACATGTAATCTGTGTCCTAAGTCAGCAGTGTTTATAATACTGTAGCATCTATTTTTTTAATTACAATCACTTATATCCTTCAATGTATGGTTTTCTTGCTATCTCTCTATTTTTCAGTTTTGGGGTTGATAATGTTCATCTCTCATTTGTAGCGAATTCAGACTATATATATATAATGAATGCGAGATTTAGCATACACAGGAGGTGATTCTAAACTACTGAAGAAACCATACCATGTACTTCCAATCATACTTGGCGATGATCATATTTAATTTCAAAGAAGATGGAAAATCGAGATAAGTACAATTTTTAAAATCTGAGCTTAATTTGAATTTGTTTCTGGTAGTGCAGTGGGGATGACTAGGTGGGGTACAACCATTGATGCGATGTTTTCACAATTCTCAAATCAAGTATCTACCTACGCTCGCGTATCATTTAGTTACCACAAGCCTCTTATCACAGTGATTAATAACGGCGAGAGCATTAATGTAATTAATACTCAAAGTATATTAATAGTGAAATAAAGTTTTTAACAATTACCATATTCTAATAACATATATTTATGTAACATAATTGATGTATATCTGGGGGTTTTCGGCGTCAGACTAACCACCTGACCGGAACATCTGCTTATGCACCTCAGAGACCAAGGTCGTGTATACTGAATTGGGCACAGTAGGTCTTGGCCCTCACGGCTGTCGTTCCGCTGAGTTAAGTTAATTGATGTTTATTATTATATATTATTTTACCGAATGAATATCAAAAATGTGAATAGAATAAAGAAAATGCATGCATACTTTCAGTATTTAATGAAACGTATTTTTTTGCCATATTTGCCTAGTATATAATCAAAGACAACCGTACTTAAGAAGTATATTTTTGATATTTCCTTTTTAACATATGCTTTTATTGTCATCGCTGGATTTTCGACCCACATGTTTGTCGTGTGCGTAAGGAGGTAAATGGTACCCGGGGCCGATTTTCCCTTTGGCCCTAGCTTCACTGTAGTCGGGAGGCAGGAGTGAGTCCGCTCCCGTCAATTGGCTGGTGATAAGTCTCCTCGGTGTCCCCGGAGAGACATTGCTGTAGGGTTAGTGCTGCAGATAAGGAGTGTCGGGCTTACCAAAGGAATCCTCGCCCTTGCTATAGTGCTGTTCTCTGGGTGCCCTCCGGGTAAGCGGCGTGCTTAGTTCTTGCCAGTTGTGACCGGCACACTGCCTCTCTTGTTGGACTCCATAGTGATTGGAGGCACGCCAGGATAAAGTATTTTTTCACGCCTATGGATCCAATGATCAGCTATGCCCGGGTAAAGGCCTCGTATTACTCAAAATTAATATTAAGGGACCTGCTGTGCATGTAAGAATTTTACTGATATATCTGTCTAAGAATGAAATATCTCAGAAATCACCCTTTGCCATTCATAAAGTATTCATTGTAATAGGAGGCGACCCAAAAACTGTAAAACACGTTTACGGTCCGGGGATCTACTTATCGAAACAAACAAAGTCCTTTCTCCTCGCGAAAACTTTTCTGGATTCACTCTTAACAGTAAGTCCTCATAAATTACTCAACTCTTGCCGAAGTGTCATATCTGAAACTGTTGACCACCCCGATTCAGAAATCCTCGAGGGATTCTCTGATAAGGATGTGATTCAGGTCAGAAGAATCACAATTAATAAAGATACAACAGTTATTCCTACTAAACAATTTTAACTTTCAATAGCCCGAAACTACCCAATATGATAAAAGATGGTTACTTCAACTGTAAAATCCATCCATATGTTCCGAATCCTCTGACGCAAAGGATTCGGTCCGTATCCTGTGTCAGAGGTTTGGAGATTCAGGAATGTCCTGCCATGGTCAATTAACGTGTTCTAGATGGGCATCTGTTGGACATTCTGCCAAAGATTGCAGTCTAGAGCAGAAATACACTAATTGTTCTCAGCCTCATTCCTCCGATTCCAAACTAAGTCTCAAATGGAAAATAGAAAAAGAAATCTAAAAAACTAAATCCAACAATAATATATCATATGTAGAAGATAGAAAATTAATAGCGCCACAATTATCCCAAACCTACGCTCAGGCTGTCAAATCCTAGCTGTAAACAATTCCACACAAACAGATGAAAATATTTCAAAAGTAAAATGTGCACCTTTACAATCCCTTCGACCTTTTTTACTTCAACCTCTAATATCCCTACCACACAAAGTCAAATATATCTTCCTCAATTCCTTCAGTTTCCACTTCGTCGTCTTCCACTCAAGCACACTTCTTATCTTCCACATCTTCAATAGAACCTACAATGTTAGAATCTCAGCCATCTATTCCTGTATTTAACACCCTTGTACCTGTTTGTTCATCGATAAAAGATCAAGTAAAAACCATTATCGGATGAAAAGAGAATTGTTCTCCTAGAATTAATTCCCTATCAACAGGGGGAAAAAAGGCCACCTTTTCCTGCACCCAATACATCCATCCCGGCATGTGATAATCAAACTTCCCATGTACCCGCTGCAACTCGAGCTTTGAAGCAAAGCGCAAAAAAGCGTTCGAAAAAGCGCAATTTGGAAAAGTCAACCAATAACAAAAATATTGAAATAAAAATGCAACCCCACAAAGCCCGTAAAAGTGAACCTCGCCAGGATTCATCAAACGAGGTTATGATTATTTATGATAAGGGATGAATTCGTTTTACCATGACACTTAATGACACCTACACGAGTTAAAAACAGCAGGAAGTAAAAGAAATAACAATTACTTTTATATCTTTTAAAGAAATGTGATTTTTAACTTGTTATTAGTAATTTTAATATGGATAAAAAAAGATTTTGTTTCGCCTTCATTGTGTGAACTGTTTTAACCTTATCTGACTTGATGGGTTGCACTGTATTAAATTTGTTCGCTTTTATTTTCGAATTGTATTTCTATCTTTAATTTCATGTTTTACTTCTGCTACATAAAATGTATTCTTATTCACATTTTTTGATATTTTTTTAATGAACTGTTATATTTTAACTCTTGATTGGCGCAGTTTTGCCGAAATCGGTTCTTGTGCCCTTAAATCCTACATTCACTCACCTCTAGTTGGCAGGGCGTGGTGAGCGGGAGATCAGCTCAGGCGTCATCCCTTGACCACGATTCGAAACGACGTCACCACTAGATCGCCCGTGGACTCAAAATGCGACAATAATAAACAATTAAACATTATACAGATTTTTGCTTCTAATACAGATTTGGCTTGAACTTTAATCTTTATAAATTTTAATTTTCACTGTTATTTTTTTGGCCGGAGGGAAGAGGGAAGTTGTTTTTTTTGTATTAATGAATAGATTAAGGCTGTTTTCGGTTAATGTTAAAGAAAAGGACCCAATTTGGAACATTTTTTCAGATATAAAAGAAATGAAGAATTAATATGATATTCTAGCTTCACTACCCCTTACAGAGTAACATGTTTTATCATACTTCCCATTTTTAACCGAGTGGATTCATTTTTTCTGGTATAAAATGTGTTTCGGATTTTTTATCCTATACCGTAATATTAAATGGGCTTTGCCTTCACGCATTAAAACAAAAAAGAAATTATTCACGGAATATTTTGAAATTTTTAAAAACACTCTATTGTTAACAGAGGTACGAGTTATAATGTTGCAAATTTCCATGGAAATTGGGTCATTTTTTTCTGTTTGAAAATGTGTTTCGCGTTGAGTTAGAAGTCTTGTGCTTTTACCGAAGACAGACTTAATAAGTGAATCTGGAGGAGATGATTAGGACACAATCCACCTTTAATATTGTATGAATACTAGAGTTTCGTGTTAGATATTTATGAGTATTAGGAAATTACTATTTTTTTACCTGCCGTATTTTACTTGACATGTATCTGTAAACCTTTTTCGTTTTGCATTGCTGTTGTGTAAATGCTTTCTGTATAAGTTCACGTTTATCTTGTTCTAAAAATTGAGTTGTTAAAAACTTTCGACTAATCAGGAAATCTATTAATGCTTTGAGGTGCCATTTATTTCCCGTATTACATTTCGCTGTTTCCTGAACAAAGATCTTTGCCTTATAGGTATTCCATACCGTAATATTACTAATTCAATATTTTAAATGAAAGTATATTTTAGTACTTACGAAACACTTTCTATATCTATTCTAGTTTATTAAATTGTATTCTGTAAGAATCAGTGAACAGTTTATTGTTATGATACAGACTTGACAATAAAATACACCGCATCAAGATTTTATTATTCCATAAATAAACATTTTTATTCTATATGTATTCGTTTACTTAACCATTTGCCCATTTTTGGAATTAGAAATCGAATGAATTATAATGTACTGAATGAATCAAGATCATCCGTCTGGAAAGCGTTCTTGGAAAAATTACAGAGGGAAAAAGAGATATTTTTATTTCCAATGGGGCTGCGGATTGGTTTTACCATTGTAAACCTAGTACATTCCCTTGGAGTTGGTATCACTTTTTAGTGGGGCACCATTTTATGGTGGATTACCAATCACCGCAATGTAATTTTCACGTACACAGTTTTCTCCACCAAGGGAGGTAGGTACCCGAGTTCTGATGATGCGAAATGGTACTAACAATTTAATTTTCACAAGAGCACCCAAGCTAAACAGGCACTCTAGGGATGTTTAACATGCCGCATAATCATACAACATAGACGCTGTCTATTTTCTGCATTTTGAAAATCTAACAATTTCGATTGGGGTCGAACCCACAAAGACCAGTGACAAATGAACAACGCCACCTAGCCGCCGGGAATCAAAGGAAGAAAGTAAAAAAGACGCTATAAACACAAGAAAACAAGAAGCAGATTTCCAAATGTCTTGCTAAGAAATGCCAAAGAAAACAGCGATGTTCACTACTAATGTACTAAATGTTTTTAGGGAGATCTCGGATGCATTTAAGCAGAAATCAGGCTATCCCTGAAAAAAGAGTCTTTCTTCCAAATACGAATTTTAATATACAGAATAAAACTGAAATTTATAAATAGAATGTTTGATTTAAACAATTAAACTTTACATTAGTAACAGGAACACACTCTGTAAGCATTTGTGATTGTGTAATGCATAGGTTTTGCTTGCTGTATGGGCTCGTAGTTATTTGAGTAGTTATCTTCAGGGGCTTGGCGAAAGGTTTAATATAAAGTAAAATTTTTCCTCCGTTTCCATTACTAATAACGTTAAAATAAATTAGTGAATATATTTGTACGTGTTAGAAAATTTTCAAGTAAAATATTATAGATAGGTAAAATAAAATTTAAGTGATGACAAGAGCGTCGGCCGGGGGAAGTGCGGAAGTTGGGGCGTCTATGAGTTATAAATAGGAACGGAATGGCCACTACATGCAATAAGTTGTCTAAAATAGGGCAGTAGGAAAGAATCGAGAAATGTGAAGTGAAAACAACAAGTGTTTCTTGTTTTTAAACGAAAGTGGTATAATTCTTTGTATTGTTAAGAAGATATAAAAGGTGTTACCTAAGTACTTTGAAAGACAGTCTATATCTTGAACATAAATTTACTAAAGAAAGTTATACTTTTGTTAAGGTTCATTTATAAATCAGTATTGTACAATACTTATTAATATCATTTTCTATTACGATTTCCATATCACCAAAGTTAAATTATAATGAAATTGAAAGTGAGTTATTTCAATTAAGAATATCCATTGCCAAACTTCGGTATAAAACGTGGGCCCACGAGTACTTTAAGTTTCTTAACCAATGGAGAGCAAAAGACAAAAAAGTCAAGACTAATATAATTTAGTACACATAAATTAAGGTGACGACGGCGTGCACCTCGAAGTTGTTTTTTCGAAATGACAGAATTTTAATTTTGAACTGGTTTGAAGCTGACTTTGTGACCTAGTTCTGTGCAAAAAACGTTGCAGTTTGAAATTTTTGCACCTTGTTAGAGATCTTAGTTATAATAAGAAGACAAGTCTAGGGATTGCAATATCGGACAAAAAGTTCAATACCGGTATTCGGTATTTTTTAAATCTTAATACCAGAAGCAGAAATTTTTGAAAAAGAAAGAAAACACTGATGTTTCTTTTTTTTACCCGGTTTTATTAGAGAGTGTAAATATCGTAAAAAATAATTTGTAAATTATAGCATAAAAATAATTTGTAAATTATAACATAAGAAATAATTTGTAATTATAAATTATAACAGTATGTAAAGAATCACAAAAAAATAAAGGAAATCTTATTTATTTAAATCACAAAAAGTGTAAGTATCATTGTTCTCTTGTACTATTACAAATTTTTGAAATGTGATCTTAAAAAACATATAATGCATCACTTGTACTGTATAATATGAAAATGCAATGTGAATAACAAACTCACTAATTTAAAATATATCGAAGTATTACACATTTTCTTCACAATACAACTTTGTTCTCGTAGATACGAATATCAGACTATGAATCCTGTGAGTGTGCAGTATAGCTCTGTGCTGTTATAGATGAGTTTTGACCCGTCTACTTGAATGATTCACACACTTTAACACTTCTCTTAATTGTACGATGCAACTTTATATTCACAGCCTAATTAATTTTACCCGTTAGGGAGACATAAAAACAAAAACATATAATAATTTGCTATGTTGGCGATCCCTGAACATATAGTGGAGAATATTTAAGAAATTTCTAGTAAATACTGAAAAAATGGTATTTAAACTTGTGAGTGCCTGTATTACAAAATTATACAAAAGACTCAAAATACCGGTATTCGGTATTGCAATCAATAGACGGGTCTTATTACGGTAGTACTAATCTATTGACCAACTTTTGAGAATTCTTGAAAAAAGCACCAAAAAGCGTCGATTGCCGATTTTTATTTTTAACTGTTTTATCCAGAAATCCATGGAATCACACAACACGGTATCAATACGAAATCCTAAAAGGACATCTGGCTATTTTTTGAAAGGAGAATAGAATGACATCAATCAATGGATTTTTTACGAACTTTTAATCACGCCACCAGTGAAGGAGGTTTCGAATTTTCGTTCTTTTACCTTCAACTACGAATAGTTTTGATACATGAAACGCCGCACTGTATCTTTATTGTTGTATGTACCAAGTGTTTGGGCTTTGCAGCAGAATTATGATTCGGTCTTAAATGAATTATATCGTAAAACGTATTCTTTCTAGTGTGTTAAACTAGAAAGAACTGCAGATATTATTCATTTAAAAGTTTAATGTTTTCGGATATTGTTGTTTTATTTTTAAAATTTATCACATCGAAAAAGAATAGGAGATCCAATAAGTACGAATATTTAATGAAATGGTCATGCGTAGATTTTTGTACGAAAAAACTTTTTAAAACCAAGCTTAAAAATAAAAAAATTAAAAAAAAATAACTGATAAGAACAGAAGAACCGATACGTAATGAGTAACCTATCAGAGAAATTTTCAGAATAAAATTGAAAATCAATAAACGATGTGCTTTGAAACAATAGAAATACAAAAAACATATTGGTTAAACACAATACAGAAATTAAAAACAAACAAACAACAACAACTTAACACACCGAAACGAAAGAATTCTATCCCGGGTTGAAACGAGATCTAATGACAGAGGACTTGTCAATAAATGAAGTGTGCCAAATGGCATTGGCATAGTTTCAAATTGCGAAAAGACAAAATAGATATTCTTTCTTAAATGGATATTAAGTTCTTGTGAAATTGAAGTTGAGTGATGATGTCATGCGGGAAAAATATTATTCGATATTAGAGACTTAAACATAAATAAATCTAAAAATGTGGCTCAAGGCTAATAATCTGGCTTGATTTCAACAAATGTACGAGAAATGTTGTATACCCTAAAAAAGAATTTTTGTACTTTAAATGGTATAGTTAAACGAAATGGATATCGTTGCTTATATCATTTAAAGAAATACGCACATTGCGTCATTTCTTCTATCATTTGAAGGGCCTTTCATGAATATACCTCCCACAAGCAACACGCTTTGAGCGAATGGGGTGAGTCTCAGTTGTATTTTCTTTTATTCTACATTTTTTTTTTTGATTTTCCTAGTAGAAAAGATAAGATTTAAAAGAAAACGTTATACATACGTTGTGGCCCTTTACTTTTCCTCATGAGATACATGAGCAAAAAAGAAGGGCTCTCCCAAGATAAACTCATATTTTTTGTCTGTTATATTTTACCTCGCATTTTCACAAATTCAAAGAAAGAGGGCCTCGTTGATCCACCCGGAGGACTTGTTTAGGAATGCTGTAACCTTTCATCCGAAAAAAAAGCGGTTATCTGTGCAGGGTGCGGGCATTTGCGACTTATCTTAGGGTGTCTAGGCAGTCCAGGCACTTGATCGCGAGAATTAGTAATGGAGCTGAGTGAACGGTCGGTATCCTCAGACACGGAAACAGTGTGTTTCATGTTTTCTGATTTAATCTCGTGAAATTCACCTGTGAAATATGGGCAACACAAGCTCTTTAAAGAGAGAGAGAAATGTCCTTTAAAATAAATTCTACAAAGCACTGCATATCCTTACTAGCAACAAAAATAATAGCTGGGGAATTTTTAATGCTTTGATTTTGGTAGCAAACCGAAATATGTAAACTTTAAATATAATTAGACAAAAATTAAAAGCAATTTATTATTTTGTTACTTTGTTTACTAAGTTTATTGTTTTTCATATTATTTCTCGTCCAAAATCAATATCCTTTGTCAAATCGTAAGCCATTGTCAACAAGATAATAGCACAGAAACAATAAGTGCGTTATAAATGTAAATAAATCTAAAAAATATTCTTTTTATATGACAAGTCAATATTTAAATTGTTACTGCGCTTTGTTTGAATATTAAGTGAATTGATTCTAAAATGCTGCATTATATACTTTATTTTTCCGATTCTTTATTGCTAAAGATATACTTTTAGCTACATTTGAAAGGGAAGTCATTACCACAATCACCAAAAATTCAGAGGGGATTTGCTTGGGTTTTTCGAATTCCGACTTTTGTTACATTAAGTTTTAGCCTTAATTTCAAAATGTGCTTTTCGCAAATGTCATTCAGTCTTCCTTCTAAGGACTAATCCCGTGTTAGCAGGAACAGGGTCCATTTGATTGGATTTCAATTCAACTTACATCGCACTCTGAAGCAACCCGAGAACTATTGGTGAGTCATTTGGAACCACACTCAAGTGAGGAGGATGGCATGCTGCTCTCTGAAATTCTACACGACACCAATATAAGGATTTTTGCCACAACAGTTTTAAAGCTCCTAGACGCGACGCTTCTTCAGTCACCTTGAAACCCCAACTAAAAGTTCGCGACCATGAACACGCGGCTGCAGGTTCTTTGTTGGATTGAGATCATATGGCTGCCCATCCGGTATAGGGATTAGTGACGCTGACTAGTGTACCGTTGGGTATGGGTTCGAATCCCGGAGGAGACATGGATGTTTGTAAATGTATAGTGCCTTCACGGCATGTGGTTACTTTTAATAGCCTTCGAGCTGCATGTCCTCTGGAGAGGTTGGTGGAAGGGGAAGAGGAGTGGGAGGCCTCTGATCACCCCCAGGGTGTTCTCCCTCAAAATTGTGGTGAAACCGAGCTAAATCATTCTGTCACCTGTATGGTGCTCAAAGATATGGCTAACGACAGGCGTCACTTAGCTCTTTACCATGATGAATATCATGAGCCTCGATCTGGCCTTCGCAGAACATGTGGCATTAGTAACAAAAACAACAACAACGAGATCACACGATATCTGTTCTTATATCTATCTGGCTCACACCAATAAAACTTACCTACATAAACATTTTATGTTTAATATAATTTTGTGAAACTTATATATATATATATATATATAAGTTATAAGAACAAAATTTAAATGTAATCCTTTTTGTTATGCATAAATATAGAGCATATATTTTAAACCGGTATCCATAATTTAAAATAATTTCTGAAATTATCGACGTTATATATATATATATATATATAACATATTTAAGCATAACAAAAAGGTTTTGTTCTGACTCTCTATCATACAGTTTAATACTTTTTTAATTTAAAAATACGAATAAAATATTTTAATTTGCTTCGAAATATTTATTTTGTTATTTCGATTTTTGCCCCCGAAAGAAAAGGTCCAATTATTACCTTTAATTAAGAGCCCTACATTGAGGACGGTCCGAAAATGAAGACGGCAACTAAACATATACCGTTTTCTCAGTGGGTCCAACTGCTTCTATTTTAAGAGGTTTAAATGACGAGGTCCGTTGTCACACACACACACACACATCCGCCCTCATCTTTACGAACTTAATTTGATCCTCGCGCTCACCCTAATCTGCAGGTTCCTACAGAAAGCGAAGCCCTGAAATCAAATAAAGTAGATTTCTTTCTAGGTTAGTTTGAAAAACTTTCATGCGAGAACCCACTGATACCTGAATAACTAGATATTTACTAGAGAGAAAATAGAATACATGAGAAGCTACGTCAATGAACTAGAGACAGGGTAAGATCACCCCCCTCCCCATTTGGTTACTTTCATTATTTGTTATCCCATTCTGTGGTTTGTTAATACAAATCTTTAGTTAGGGTTAATTTTGTTAATTTAGTTCAATTATAGTTTATTCTTGTTTGCTCACATAAAAAGCTTTTCTTTGTTCCCTGGGAAATAAGATTAAGACTAAAAGCTCAGGAAAAGCCTTTAATCTACTAGAATTACATAGTTTTTTCTCTTACTTCCCTATTTATAAATAAAAAAAAATATTGTCTCACACATTTCATAATGTAATCATGTAACTCTTAGATGAAAATCTCGTATAATCCTTGAATTCGTTTTAATTTTGTGCTTAAAAAATTGTTTTATTCCTAAATACCATTAAGAACAAGAAACAAATTAACAAAGTAACAAAATTATTGAATATTCTACTTATCTGAAAATCTTGTTTTCTACTGTAAATAACGTTTTAATGCAGCAAAGATATAAAAATGGACAATCATTTATCCATTTGTCTTAGCAGATTAATAATTCTGTTATTTCTAAAAAAAATATTTTTCATGGATTTTTTTTACTTTTCAAATGATATAAATATATTTTTTCAGCTAGTTCTTCGTACGCAAAACTTTTAAAATTCAAAGACCTGTGCATTGTGCTTTTCTTCGTAATAATTAGCTTTTTTTTCGTTCAACTGTTTGGACACGGTAAACTAGTGGCCACATCCTTGTGGTGAACGTGAGTGAAAGAGAATAGTCCAAATCTTGTCCATACGTCGCCAAAGGCAACTAAAATGGGTACCAATTGCTTGGGAGCACAGACGGGTACCCTGCCCCTGGGGATTATACCAGAGAACACTGGACCTCTAGGTTGGGGTTGGGGTGTGAGGCTAACTACCTCCCCCTGAAAAACATCTTGTAAAGAAATCTCAGAGAGAAAGAACCGAACAGATCTCATGCAACGAATTGGAACGAAAATTTAACTGAAGATTGGGACTTGGACTGTACGCACATTCTTCAAGAGTGGGGCACTGAAAAATCTACTTGATGTTGATCGATATAAAATTGATATATTAGCTGTACAAGAGGTGAAATGGTTAGGAATCGGAAAATTGGATAACAAGAATTACAGCTTTTATTACGCACATTATGATATACATAAAGCTTCATGTCGTTCCCCAGATGATAACAAACTAATCAGATTGACGAGTAAATGTTAAACATGAGAGCAGTTTACAAAATCAAGCAGTTTACTTGATTTTGGTAGCTACAGAGGGGCAAGCGTAGACTCTGACCATAATGGCAATGAAAGAGCCGACCAAAAAGCCAAGCAGGGATCCGAGTCGACTCAACCGGAAGTTCTCTTGACCCTCAGAAGAGCAAAGAGCAATATCTCTACACACATTAACAAATATACTACCATGACCCAAAAACAAACAGTTTTGGAAAGCCATGGGAAACTCTGGCCACTATGGACCCAATCCCGAGGCTCCTGGAGAGAGCCGAGGCTGTTGCCTGCTTTCGCCAAACTTCCGGACATGACTTTTTGGGAGTTTACCTCCACTGGCTTCGCGTGGCTGCTAACGAGGCCTGCCCATTCTGTGACTATGCTAGAATGGATGGCGACCACCTACTCCAATGCACTGGATTCGATAAATACCTGGATGATGACATTGTCAGTCGGTACTGGGAGGGTTGGCGTCAAATAGTCAAGAAGCCAAGCACGGGCGTTGGATAAATAAATAAATAAATAATTTAGTTATCTCGAAGGTGAAAGGAAAATTTCCAAATGTTTTTACCAAAAGAAAAAAAAAGCAAAATAAATATATCTTAGATACTGATGACTTTAGATGCTCAGAGAGAAGATGACATATTATAGGAAAACTTTCGATTAGTGAAGCTGAGAATGTTGAGGATACTGTTGGGAGAGACTCTTCCCTGTTATAACAATAGCTGCTAGAGTGAAATACTTTCAGTGCTTGTTACAATGAAGTAGAAGAGCAGGTACTACGTGAAATATTAAATAATAAGTGAAAATAAACGAGCATATGGTATAAAAGCATTACACAGAACTTCGATGGAAGATTATAAGGATATTAGAAGACTAGAATAAATTCTATTCAAACAGAAGCAGAGAATCTATTGAAAAGATGTATATAAAGAAATAAGAAAAAATCTAAAAACAGAAAGAATTAATAAAGTTTTACAAGATTGTCAACAATTCTAGAAAGGATTTTTGTGCTCCTTCGCACACATGCCGTAACAAAAATGGAGAACTTCTAAATGATCCAACTGAAATCTTAAGAGATGGAGTGAGCATTTCAAGACTGAACTTAATTGAAAAGATGGTCTGGAAGAATCGGAAATAGTTCCAGGTGGCACAAACCAAAACCAAGGGGTCGATGATGTAGACCCATCATCTGTTGATGAAGTGATTGAACAATAAGTAAATTAAATAATAACAAGTTGGTGGGACTGGATCGTAGTAACCCGTTACCGCCCTGTGATCTATTTATAGATCACCTCCCTCTCAGAACTCCCACTAAAAACGAAATATATTAATCACTTCGTATTGTCATTGGCTGGTTTCCTTACACATATGGCTACACCCCAAACAAGATTTGAAGCATTCTTTCCCAGAGCAGTCCAGCAGCTAGTGTCTGATGTTCGCCATTTTGAAGCTTCTAAGTGCAGCTTTCGATTTTGTATCCAACAGAAAAAAAGTTAAAAATAAGTTATACCTTTTTATGTGTTTTACATTTTCAATACCTCTTTAATTATTCTGGCTTATTTATATCAGAAAAATAACTGTTTTTATTATTAAAATGTAAGTTTAAACATGTTGATCTATAAATAGATCGCTGGGCGTTAGTGGTAACTAATATCACTTTTCCCCGTTTCATTTCTTCCAGAATGTATCGGCGTAAAGTGTTTCACACTGCCGAAGAAGTGTTAGGATATATGTTTTCTAAGGAAATAGAGTCTGATATAATTGCTTTACCGTTTGATGTGGATGAGTTAACTGACGAAGAGTATTTTGATGATGATGAAATGACTACTCCATCGGTAAAAGATCTGTCAGGTAATGTAGAAATTTGTGTATCCAGGGAACAAATAGAAGTAAAAGAACAATATGAATCGATAGACATAAATGGTGATGGCCCTAATAGTACGGAGCAGCTGCCATATAGCGTGTGGTTCTTATGACTACTGTTTCGACGAAAAGAACGAAATAACTGTCGTTAAATGGAAAAATAACAAGTGTGTAACAACAGCGACAAACTGTGATTACATAGAGCCTTTATTCCAAGTTTCAAGGCATCAAAAAGGTTTGAAAAAAAAATTCCAAATTTTGCAACCTAATACTGTTTACCAGTATAACAAAAATATGGGTGTAGTCGACCAGCATTAATGTCTCTTAGAAAAACACACAATTCAGATCCGTGGCAAAAAATGGTATTGGCCAATCTTTACTAGAATTATCGACATGGCTGTTGTAAATACGTATATTCTGTGTTCAATTTAACAAATTGAAAAAAGAAAAGTATAAAAGACATCCGAAGATATATCGCCGAGGCTTACCTCAAACGGGGAACAAATTCTAAGAAAGGCATTGGAAGACCTCTGATGATGTCATCAAGATCAAACGTAATAGACTCTGTGCGCTTAGGTAGAAAAGACCATGTTATAGGAAAAAGACAAAGCCAAAGCAGATGCCAGTTTCAAAAATGTAAGGGTAGACCTCTTACGGTTTGTACAAAATGTAATGTAACCCTTTGTCTGAAATGTTTCCCATCATATCACACTTAACTTTTACAAATTGGATGTATAAAATTGTGAAAGTAAATAATCAGTAAAATAATATTTTCTCTTTTAAATCTCATTAATTGTTTTTAAATTCACAAAAGTTTCATTCCTCCCCCCCCCTAAATTTGTAATTTTTGATATATAAGATCACAGGAAAGTTACTTGGTCTTTTACTACCATAAGCGCCCAGCGATCTATATATAGATCACCTTGTGACATCTCTCGCGTTCTTCTAACATAACTCCTACGTTCTTTGACGGCCACGATTAATGGCAAAACTTTTCCAACCCAATTCCAAGAGGAAAATCGAAGCAACAATGCAAATAAGATATCCTTTAAAAGGATAGAGTGAGAAATAATGGCAATCTTAGAGAAAGCTTAGTGTGGAACAGTTGGAATTGTGTTTAGACGGCCTACTCAAGAATCAAGGAGACGCCCACCCTCGCTAATAATTATAAGGAGGAACAATTGCACACGAGTACATCAGTCTACCTGCAAGTATCAGTATTGTTGAGTCTTCAACCAAGGTAGGAGGATTATATTCTGAAAGCTAGTATAATATTGAAGCGAGATTAGGCAGATAATTAGTTATATTTTGATAAGTGACCTAGTTGTGCGATCTGACTTAAATAAATCGGCATATTTTGGTTTATTCTCACCTAATATAAGTTTGTTAGTTATATAAGTAATTTAAGTTAAATTCTTAATAAAAGTCATATTAAGAATCATAGAATGTCTCATCCTTCCGATAATCCCACACCTCTAACTTACGCGGAACCCCCACGTCATAGCTATCGAAAGATGCCTATGTCACAACCTATTATCTCAGCTGCTAATTACGGAAAATGTATACAACTTCATATTACTCTATTTATGATATATGAAATGTAATTCAAAAATATTTTTCAAACATTTTGATTTTAATAATTTGGGCATTAACGGGTTAAAGCTAAACCCTAAACTTATTAAAGAAATAAATGCTGCGATCTCCAATATTTGAACGGTGGAAATGCCTATTGATTGGATTCTGATGCAATAACTATAGAGGAATTACCCTGTTAAATACATCATATAAGGTGTTCCCTAACATCTTGGCCGAAAGACTGTGAATTTTCCAATAAAGTAATTGGAGAATATCAATGTGGATTTCAAAAAGGTAGACCTACAATAATTTACTACACAACATCAGATAGATATTTGAAATGGCTAGGGGATAAAGCATCGATAAATATCACCTGTTCATCGATTTTAAGACAGCTTATGACAACATTTCTAGGGAGAAGCTTCAGACAGAGCAGAACATTCAGATGTTTTCTATATGGAAAAAAGATTAAAACAAAGAGATTATTTTTCATGACAGTTATTTGACCTTTCCCTTGAAAAAGCAACAAGAGTCTCTATTGGTCTTTTCCCAAAACCCCTCATGTTACTTTATAATGTGATGTTAATAAACACTCACTCACATTCTTCCATAATAAGAACGTACCGTGTCGAGGGTGCACGTTAACCCTTTAGCGAGCGGTGGCTAATAGGTCTAGCCACATGTTAAGAAAACATTTCTCCAAGCGGGTGGTGGATATTTAGTCTATCCACATGTGTTAGCTGAAGCTAAAACGCATAAACATCAATACAGATGGCAGCACGATACCTTTTTTTGCATTTCTGTCCTCTGATGGGTAGTTAAAAGCAGTTTTTCTTGGTTAAATCTACAAATGGTATTTTGATTACTATTAATAAAATTTCTGATATTTGAAAAAAATTTCGACATGTCTTAAGTATACTTTTCTCTCATCTGAATGAATTAAGCAAATGTGCAACTAAAAAAAGTTTTTATTTAGGTTTTTGGAAAGCCTTTATATGTAGATATAAAGGCTCACATAGAACAAAAAAATGACCCTGAAATTTTTGCTTTTCCTCTACTCGAGTGAGAGCTCTTAGAATCAAGTGAGAATATTGGGGGTGGGAAATATAAACAAAATTTGTTTACCATATGTGGTACGAGATTCTTGGGTTCGAAAATCTTTCATTATAGCTTTTCTGCTCGGAGAAAACTTTTGCATTATATTGAGGCGCATAAAATACTTTGAATACTTTTTACTTATAGATGTGTATATGTTTTGAATTAACATTTCCGTTTTATAAGATTATTGTACATTGATTATTATTATTTTTATCAACGTAAAGTAGAATTTGAGTATATTTGTGTAACAATTCCTAGAAAAAAACGTATCTGTTCAAGAGGCTCTTGCTATATTTGAAAAATTTCCATCAGATCTTGCCAGCAGCCTCTAATAATAGAAGAATGATGAGGATTATTCTCTAACGATAGAATGATGAAGATTGTGCTTTAATGAGAGAAGGATGGAGATTATGCTCTAATGATAGAATGATGAAGATTATGGGAATCATTGCTTAGCTATAGGGACTACTGGTCAAATTCTCCTGATTTGCTTGATGAGTATATATCTCAACAAATGTCAGTGAAACGTTTTGGATATATTCTTCCACAATTGCATACTAATGATAATTACTTACAGCCGAAGAAGGGCAGCGATATTTTTGACAACTTATACAAAATACCAAAATTAAATTAAATAAAAAAAATGTGGATATATACCAATTCCGATGTATGTTTTGGTAAGTATTCTATATTGTACAATTATTCTATTATTATTTTACTACACTTGTACTTTGTATTAAATTGTTATTGAAATAGTTATTAGCTTAAATGTTAATTTTTCATAAAAAGTTTATAGAAATATAATTCATTATTTCTGTCCTGAAAAGTAAGTTAAATGTTTTAAGTGCGCAGTGGTTCTAACGTCTAACCACCATCCAGGAAAAAAACTACTGATCAGATACTTTTTTGTAACTAAATAATGTTTATAGAGGATGAGAACATTACATTTATCAAGTACTTTATCACAGAAAAGTGTATTTTAGCTTTGTGCCCGTTAAAGGGTTAAAACAGTCGAGGTTCTAAGTCCTTGAGTTGAAGTCGTATAGAAGAGCGGAGAATACTCACTCGGGTATTGTCATCCTTCCCGTTAAAATTATTGTTATCATGTTAAGATTCTCGAAGTTCATCACCTATTACCTTCATGTTCCTCCATAGTAAGATGGAATGTACAGAAATTAATTGATCCATTTATAGTTGAGTTTCCATGAAATCATAGGTTCGAGTCCTAGGAGAGATGATAAACATTAATTCTGTTGAGTCCTCAAGTTTTCACATTAACGAGGTGCGGAAATTGGAGAGAGTGGGATTCATTCAAATCGTCCTTGACAGTGGTTCAAAACTGCCACCATTAGCTCTCTTGTTGCTGAAGAGTACGACTTTTATAAATAATCAATCAATTCTTTTCCCCATGCAGTCACGTTGTCAAGAGATCATGACATCGAAATCAGTAGTAAGTAGATGAAACGTATAAATGGGCAAATTCCACTCGTGGAAGTAGGGTAGCAAATGTAATAAATTTCCAACAGCCCACGTGTCAGTGCTCAGCAGTGGTTTAAAGTCGTGGTTAGAGTGGTTAGAGCCATTTCCATATTGTCTCAGTGTAGCTTCTAAATCCCAAACTTGACGTTAGTAAATTTTCAATTGATCTATGTATCTACTTAATTTTTTTTTTTAAAAAATAAATTTTATTCCATTATTTGTTTATTTAGGAAGAAAATAAGATAATAAGGTTAAGGGTTCGAAATAATTATCTTAAGTACAAGAGCGGTTAGAAAAGACTATAAGTAAATAATTTCTTTTTTTTAAGGTGGAATATTTGCGGAAATTGTACTCAAAGTTTCTTACAGATCGTGATCGCCTTCAACAGAGAATTTTACAAATCGTTCTGAGGAACGAAGTAAAATTAGAGAGAGATGTATACCTACTAAAAAGAAAAGGCAAATATAAATTTTTTCGGTACCCTCTGTCTTCTTGAAACCCAAGCAAATAGCGAGAATCAATCCTGGAGTCTTCCGGAAGAGGAAAGACACATTCATGTTTGCTTTTTCTGGCTTTTCCAACCGAATTCTTTCGCAGTTGTCTCTAGAGACAGTTATGTAAATTTGAAAGTGGATTGGAAGAGAAGAATGATACTCGGTACTCTTCGCAAATTTTTCTTAAAATTATCTAGGGTATTTATTTTGTTGACTTTCGATCCATTACACTGAGAGAAAAAAATTCCAACACCAAGAAACAATTATTGTAGAGTAATAAAATTTAGAGAATGCAATTGTATAGTTAACATGTTTAATTGATTAAATTTTCAGGATCATATGTTAATTTAAGATCAAGAGAATGCATTTCAAACGTGAAATAATCTTACATTAATAGCCGGTGTAACCTCCAGAATTCTGAATGCAAGCCTACAATCGTGCATGCACTGTTTGATACAGGTGCCGAATGTCACTTTGTGGTATGGAGTTCCATGCTTGTTGTACTTGTTGTTTCAATACTCGGACGGTCAGTGCTTGCTGTGGATGATGCTGGAGTTTTCGTCTAATGATTTCCCATACGTGCTCAATTGGACACATATATGATGATTTCGCAGGTCAAAGAAACTTGTTAACACTCCGTTGAGCACGTTGCGTTACACCCATTTTTCTTCCACGGTCAGGATACAATGTAATAATGGCACTCTAACGTGTTCCTTTAGAAATTTGCAGGTCTCCAAGCGCCGTAGATATTTCTCCTTCTTTAGGGCATGTTTTGTGCCCATGTTTCGAGCTCTTTCAAAAGGCACATTTCCACCAGGAGATTGTCTGTTGAGATACAAGAAGTTAGGCTGCTAGCTATCGTATGAATGATGTTGATCGGGCCTCAATTTTCTGCCGTAAATAGTCCTCATCAGTGCTTCGGTAATTGCAATGATTCTCAAGTCAATTTGGTTTCTATGGCCCCGGTCCCTAACTTTTTCTTTTGGGTTTGAAAGGGAAAATCCAGAACTTCTATTTGTAATGGCCTTATCAGGTTTTCTTTCTGAATAAACTTGAACAAAACTTTTTTAAGAATTTTATCCGATGGGCTCTTTTTATATTTCTTATTATATTGGATCTTTTCTTTTTCTTTTTTGTGTGTGAATCAAGGAAGCTTGTTACCACTTTGATATATAATGGAACACATTGGATGGAATTCTTGGCTTGATTTATGTAGAGATTGCTATGTTCTAGGTAATACAGTGTTTCTCAAACTTTCAATACTGGCGCCCCCCTTTTCAATCACAATTTTTATCGCGCCCCCTTATACATTAATAAATTACTGAATGCAATAATAATGAACTTTGACGCTAAAGCTACAATACATGATCTTAATTATAAACCGTACAAATTAATAACATAAGTATTAAATTTTGTATATGTTACTTTTAAGCAAAAAAAAAGTAATAGGATAATTATTATGTTATTTTTCCTTTCTCTGATTTTTAAATTGGAACATATTGCAAAATGCGGTGGCTGCTTAGAAGACAAAATATAGATATCAGCTAAATATAGAAAAAGAACTCAGAGGGTCAATTTCTAAAAAGCTTTGAAAAACTTTGCTCTGCAAGACGAGCCCAAGGAAGTCGCTAATACGTATTAAACTTGTTCTTAATTCAGTATTAATAAGATAAGTATTAAATTTTTTATATATGTTACTCTTAAGTAATATATATTTTAAGTAAATTACTTTTAAGTAATAGGTTAATTATTTTATTTTTCTCTCTCTAATTTTTAAATTGAAATAGATTGAGAAATAATATTTAATTAAAGATTTATTTCCTTCGAGATCCATTTCTAAAAGTACAAATGTCATTAAAAAAATAGCCTAATCTATGTTGCTCTTTATCATATCCATTACATCTGGCATCCTCGCGAACGTTCATGTGAGTCTAGGCAACCTAACAGACCTCTGCACAAAACATGTAAAAATGCTGTACTTCGTACAATTCTAGTCAGTCTTGGCCGAATCGATTAGCTACCGAATCTCTCTTGAATGTACATTTCATAATTCACGCATTAATTGTAATTCACGGTATTAAGTATTTACGGCAGTGAATTAAAACAAAATCATAGATATATTTTTAAATCACAGGAGGAATTAAACGATAATAAAGCATCAACAAGTACACAGACGAGGGCAAACTGATAGCAAGTTACGAATGGGTTAGGGATCCATTTCAAAATACTTCAGAAGGGCTCTCAGCTGCCGAAAAAGAGATCTTCATAGATTTCACATCCAGTGACGAAATTAAAGGGCAATTTTGTAATAAATCACTCTTTGAATTCTGGATACAGTTGGATGCAGAATTTTCTGCACTGAAAACAAAAGCATTTCGTATACTATTACCATTTTTAACATCATACCTTTGTGAATCCGGATTTTCTGCGATGGCTACTTTGAAGACAAAATATAGATCTGAGCTAAATATCAAAAAATAACTCTGAGTGTCAATTTCTAATTTTTAGCCTTCATTTGAAAAACTTTGCTCTGCAAGACAAGCCCATGGTAATCACTGATAATTATTAAACTAGTTCTTATATATACTGGCTGAAGTACCCACTCTTATAACACGAGTTAATTTTTTTTAAAAATGATAATATATTATTCTTGATATAATAGCTTAATTGTAAGGAGAGTAAAACCAAGTGCATGACAATGTATACAAAAATGTAAAATGATTTATTGAAATGAATACTCATATTATAAACGGTTTTGAATGAACTGTAATTTTAAGCCTCGCAGAATTAGCATTTAGAATGAATGTTAAGTAATAAAAAAAGAATATAAAATTCTAATGAATAACAATTGTGTTATTTTTTTAATATTTAAAGCGAGAAAGCCCGGAATTAGGTTTGCACTCGATACTAACGTTAATGGTCGAGGGGAGTGATGCACCCCAATTCTTTTTTTTTATAACTATTTTCAATATACAAGATAAAAATCACAATTTCAGTGAATAATTTAACTAAGAGAAAATATACTTACCTATTTCAAGGATTTTTCTATTTGTCTTTCATAATTTGAGAAAATATCCAATAAAACTGAACAAAATTGTTCCAAATGTGCGTGACCTTAATAAAGGACACAAATCACAGACACTTTTTGCTAACATTACAGGAAAGCTATTTGCAAGCAAAACTGTCACATTTTGTTCACGTTTTTGTAATATATCCTTTGATGATCGACAAATATCCTGTTAAACTTTTTCTTGCTTCTGTCTTTTTGACAGGGTGAAGTGCATTTTGCGGTACAGTTATGGCTTCATATTTTCTTGATAAAGTTCTTAATGTAGCTATTGAAAAATTTCCTTTCGTTTCATGTTTATTGCTTTTCTCAAATTTACTTTCGCTAACATGATTAATATGCATTATTTCAGCAAGTGTTTCCCTTGTTTGATCAGCTTTAATTTCTTTTCAGAGAGATCACACATGCCCAATTCTTTTTTTAGATTCTGCTCATTTACATTTATAAACCATAATCAGTCGCACAACATCACAATTAAAACCACTAAGTTATTCATAGGGGAAAATGCAGCATGTTCAAGAAAATATTTTTGAAAAATAGTGGTCGTGCCGGGAACTCGGTCTAAACAAGTACCTTAAGATTCTAAAAAAAAGTTTGCCACTCCCAAAAAAGGAGATATGTTATCAATTCATTTTAGCTCCCATTAAGACTGTCATATTAGAGGATTCTCTGTCAAGGTCATTGTGGTAACAAATAAACACTTTTCCCAGAATTAACGATTTTTGTATTATATGTTTCAGTATACTCATAAAAAATAAATCTTGGCCAATGAATCCTTCAAAGCGCTCAATATGCTTATCCATGTATCAAAAAACTCTTTCACATTGTGAAAAAAAGCGCAACAGAATTATATAATTTACAACTTCCCTAAAAAAAGGGATGCAGATAACCATACCAATAAGTTCGAAAGCCAGCAAAAGTAATATTTTAAGTTAAAAGAAACGTAATAAAAAAATCTCTCATCGTAGGATTACAGCAAAGCAAACAAAATATTTTTTATTTAGTTATAGGATCAAAGATAGCTAATGAGCGTTCAAAGTAGAATCTTTTATTTTTGATGACCTTTTTTCACCAGATGATATATATAAATCATATCAATGTAAATCTGTATTTTTGTTATTATATTAGAAAGTATTTTTTTTTTTTCATTCCAGTAAATTAATTCTTTTTAACCTTTTATTTTCGATGTGCTCGCGCCCCCCTTGAAGGGTTATCGCGCCCCCGGGGGCGCGCCCCACAGTTTGAGAAACACTGAGGTAATAAAATATTAAAATAGCTAAAAAGGATTGTGTTTTAGGAGTTTCGAAGAAAGTAAGGTAATAAAAATATCTAAATTTACCTGCAGAATCTTCTGAATTGCGATTTAATATCGAAACCTGGATTAAAATCTAAGTCCTTATGTGTTTCTTGTATTAAACTTTGAAAAGTTATTTAGGTAAGTAAAATCTGAAGAGCTCTTAAAGTGTTGAAACAAGATCACTGAAATATGTCAGATTTTAATCTAGGTTTCGACATTCAATCGCGTTTTAAAAGTTACACTCTCCGAAACTCGCAGGATTTTTACATAAATCTTACTTCAAGTTGTTTTACGAAGTGATTTTCTTTTTTACATTCAACTGAAACAGGAAATAGAACAAAATATTTAAAGTGAGAAGCAATTTTCCAAATACTATACAAGAATTCATATCGTATGAAACTTTTTTTGTAATAATTGTAATATTAACCGAAATAAATATCAGGAGAGAGATATTTATAATTATTTAGTTTCTAATCCTAAATAAAAAAAGGCGTGGCTTTCCAGCGATATATCATTTCGTGTCTTAAAGAAGGGTTTATGCACATTTAAGCTGTCGAAGTTCAAAGTTCTCACGTGGGCGCTAGGAGGAAGCTTGGAGAAAGGGGTAAAATAGTTTATGCGATCCTTTTTGACGCGATTTTATATTTGGACAATTTTTTCTGTAGGGTCTTTTTTTATGCGGTATACGAATTTCTACGGTTTTGGTGCCCCAGTAATGTTTTCGAATACATTATATATGTACACTTCAAGACGCTCTGTTCATTGGCTATTAACAGTCTCTCGACAACGCCTGTTTACATGCCTTCTGTCAATGCGTTAGCAGCACACGCTTGAAGTCAAAACTGTCAATGGCAGTGGCATTATCAATAATTTGATAAATTATGAAGACGGACAAAAAGAACCGGATTCTTTAAGAGCGGATAAAATATATGCAGAGATACAGCTTTCTAATAAATTGGAAAAGTATTTTATTTAAATAGATACCAAATTCGAAAAGAGTTTGAAGTTCCAAAAAGAGTTCCGATCTTTATCTTAAAAATGGTTTTTTTTTTTTGTTGCGTAACAACAAAATTCCTTTACTCCAATTGCAGAAAAAAGTTTCAACTCCAATCGAATTCCGACAAAATATGAGAGAAAGATGTCAATTAGGCAGTTGCTTACGAATAATACAAATCTTGCCTTTTTCTCTGTTTTCTCTCTTTTTCAGGAATCAGAGATAGAAAGTGAAATCATCGACCTTATATATATTTTTTTCTTGATGGGAAACAACCCATTTTTGGCGAAAGAAAGGAAGCGCTTTTCCGAAGCTTCAAGGAATCCAAAAGTGTCAGGGGATGTTTTTCTTCTTCCTGTCCTCGTCTGGGGTGGGTGGAGGAACATTGCCCCTTGTGAATGAATTTGTAATGAAAATAAGAATGGCTCGTCTCTGAATTATTAAGAATGACGCAGTACACATTCCAACCAGAGATGCTGAAATAAGAACCCTCCTCGTCTCTGCTCATTTCCCTCTCTCCGCTGTCTCGAAGATTTGAGAAGTGCAAAGAAAATTAGCCGATGGAAAAGAGAGTTTGCGTCATCTTGTGAGGTCTCTTGACTAATGCAAAGACTTTCTTTGTTAAAATGGAGAGGAAAAACTGGAATGGAAGAAATTGAGAGAGATTCTGAAGGTCAAAAGGAGAAGATATGCTGAAAGATTCAAGTGATCAGTGCGATTGCTTATGCACAAATGATGCTTCTACTTAAGATAAAGAGTAGAATTATGATATTTTGCGTTAAATGTTATTTATTATTACATTATTTTGCATAACGTTATTCTGTTTTTGAGATTGTATGCTCTAAAATACAGAATTGAATCTTTTCCATAAAATGCAGTGGCTACGGTAGCTTAATGATTATGGTAACGAACTCGTGGCTGGAATGTCACGGGTTCGAATCCTGGTGCGACTGAAAACCCACCGTGTTGAAGCGACAACCACTAATTGTTAAATCTCTCCAGGCTCAATGTACCCCCTTTGGTGCAGTGTGTAGTTAAAAGATTGGGGTGCTATCTCAGGTGTCGTCCTCGTCACTTGACCGATGTTCAAAATGACGAGACGCATCGCCAATAGCTTCGGGTTGCTTTATATATAGCTTGGCGTTAATAAACACTCATTCCATGAATTGCGTTTCATAGATTTCTTAAAGTGAACATGCATTAAAAAATAAGGACATAAATGGAATCTTGTAACTTTTTTTCAAATATAAGATTCATCTCAGAAGAAAGACTTAAGGGAGTGTGAAACGAATTGGGCTCAAACAAAATGCAGTTTCATTTCCTTCTTGGGAGATCCCTTAACTAGCAGCTTCCATATAAGTGGCGCAATGTGTCCATCGGTTAATCCTTTGGTTGTGTGGTAGCAGGCAAATAAAATAGCTCCCGCGGACCAACAGGTACAGGTCCAACCTTTCGAGGTAGTGGCAACCAACCCCTAGGATCTAATTTTCATCTTTGTTTCTGCTTGTGCACACACGACACGTTCCTGAGTAGCATAGGATGAATTTATTGAGATACGAGAGACGAGCGATTTAGACGTTAGATAAAGTATTGCGGGAACCTGCTTCTAACGTCACTTTCTTCCCACTCATACTTATTTTGCGAATAAAGTCGATCCTGATTCCTTAACTTCTAAACCCTCTCTTGATTATGTGTTATATGTATAAATCTTCTTTGTCGTTAATACGCAATTACTTTCATGAAATGTTGTATTAAAAGGTGACGTTCTTAAGTAAAATGGAGGTAAAATTGACAACTATATGTCCGAGAGAGTTCCGGAATAAGTTGGGATTAATTTCTATCCAACCAGCTTACACACTCCTATATTTAAAAGAGGACAGGATGAGTGAAAAATTCTTCTTTTAGTCTAACACTTACTTTATATTCCAGCTTTTTGCAAAAAAGATAAATTATTTTTAACCTGTTAGTTCTTTTGGTAAATTAATGCTTCAGTGTTTAAAAATAACAAAATAAATATAAAAGATCATCTAATTTTTATATAATACATTCATATCTGGTTTAACATGCAATTTTTTTCTGTAATTCAGTGTCTCATTCATAGGGAATTTTCTTTTGTTTTGTTTAAAAATTTGATATTCATTCTATTAATAAATTTATGAAAACTTATTTATTACGTAAAAATATCATAGCACACCTATCATACATATGTGTTTTTATGGATGGCATAAAAAACTTTTAAAATGCAATTTACAGTAGTACTATTATCAATATTAAACATTCTCGCTGTATACGGCAACAAAGGTGTCAGTCCTCGTCATTTGGAGTGTGGTTCAAAAAAATTTCGAGATCTATCACCATAGCCCAACATCACAATTTGATGTTAGTAAACACACCCACACACTCAACATTACAACAAAAAATAACCTATCTGTAATCCCATATCATATGTGGCCGCGATAGCCTAGTGGTTATGGCCGAACTCGTGGCTCGAGAATCACGGGTTCCAGTCCTACCGCCACTGAAGACATACGGTGTTGAGGAGGCCGATGCTTTGCTGTCAGCTCAAAGTCCCTCCCATTGAGTGATGTGGTAGTTTGGAGAGAGAGTGCTCACCAGGTATCATCCCTCGTCATTTGACCGAGACTCAAAGTGACGATGCCCATTTTGAATATATTTTTCTTGTTTTATAACTCTCAACCATAACGCTTAAGGTTATGAAGCAAGTACATCATTTTTAAAACATCGCCATCTATATTCGATCTGTTGAATATTTTGTAAAAGTGCGCAGTATTGAATAATATCTAGGTGTCACACAGATTGGAGAATGAAACACACAGGAGAACAGGATTGTATTAAGCGGAAAACAGAAAGGAAGTTGAAAATACACGGATGAACTGACAAAAGAACCGACCAGCCATTAGACGAGTATTTGATCTGGGGAACTGTAAAAAAGGAGATACAAGTAACGATTGAAGAAAAGAACGTGAGAGAGGCAGAAAACTTAATAGGAAATTATTTTCTTTGGCTACTACGTCTTACTCTTTTCTTCTTATGTAGAAAAGTTGATATCTTTCGTAAAAAATTCATATGTTCCGAAGTCTTCTGGTGATAATTTTCTAAAAAATGTCACTTTAGTATTTTCTTTTAAAATGATAAATAGAAAGACACAAGAAAAATCAGCTTCGGGATTCACAGATAGATTAAGCACACATCATAATGACACTTTTAAAATTATCCATTTCAGACATAATATGAAAACTCATTTTTGTCTGCTATTTTCCGCTGAAGAATATTAATGACTCGCGTGTTTCCTTTTGTTTAAAAGAACCATTTGTTTCATTGAAAACTTTTTCTCCATTCTTGCATTATTCATCATCACTGGGATGCAAAATCTCAAACACATCTGGAAAAGATTTAGGAAAAAGTATTCGTGTAAATTATGATTCATGTTGCGGCTGTCAGGTGATTTAATAAACCAGAATAATGTTCTTTTTCTCATGATCTTTCAGAGAGAAAGCATTGAAAGTTGAAAACAGAGAGAGAGAGAGAGAGAGAACGGATCTTTTGTGTCTATATATGTGGGAATTTACCCATCCGTTGTAGAACATTAATAAACTTAAAAACATTTAATCTAATTCTTTTATATTTTTTCAAAACTTTTGTAGAAAAAGGTAAAATAATACAGGAACTAAGTTAAAAAAAGTGTTTTGAGAGTTCCCAAAATACCTAAGTACTGGAAGGTACCCTAGGAATTCTGAAGTACCCAAAACAAAAACCTATGCGGTCTTTATTTTAATCCAGATTTCGATTTTCTCCCCTATAGTGGTTTGGAAAAACGTTTTATTTAGAAAGTTTTGTGTGGAACTCTTATTTCTTTTTAGTTTCTGGAAAAGAATGCAATTTTTTATTTTGTTTCACACCCCGCGGCTTAAGATTTTCGAAAAAAAAAATACGAATTATACAATAAAAATGTAAGATTAAAAAATATTTACAGAATTTTCGTTTAGAATTGATTAATGAAGAAATGTAATTTTTACTGAAATACGTACTTCACCACCAAGTGCTCTGAATCCTTGAATATAAATTCTGAGTCACAAAATGATAATATAAATATCAGACATCTTAATCTAAGCCCCACCTCTCCCACCTCCCATGTTAACGCTATTGATAATCAGTTGCGGCATAGAATCGAAGCCGGGAAAATTCATTGTTTGAGAGAAATGGAACATGATACTGACTATTCCTCATGAATCCTGCGGAAATGTCTGCGGGTATACGGGCTACTGGTACCCCTCAACCTGCACATCTGTTAAAAGTCTATTAGATGAAACGACGAAGTTGGAATATCATGCTGAAGGTGTACTGCATGGCTATTGGACGAGCGGTGGCGGGCCAGTGTGCGGGCTTCAAGGCTTGGAATTTAGCTTCTGTGATGCTTTTGGAGAATGGAGTCCAGCGAAGAGAGAGTCTTTCTATTGGCAAGTGAGGATAATGGCTCAAAATGGCTGCCGGGGGGGTGAGGGTGAGAATGGTGTGTTGTGACGCAATGTCCAGAAGGGGAGACAATGTTTTAGAAGTCGAAAAGCAACCGGTGGTTTTCGAAACCAGACCCCCTTCGAAATGAGCGCGCACGGTGTTGCTGCAGTTTAGAACCAAAGTGTGGCGCCGTAGCTTAGATGATGCTGACTATTAAAGCAATTGCAGGTTTATGTATGGATTTTTAACACTGGTAAAATAAATTACTTGTTCTCTTCGTATTTGTTCTCCTTTAATTTTTTAAAATTTTTATTTCGTAAATATCATGTACCGATACATTTTTTTATTCTTCCCAAAAACGTGAGGAGAATTTGAGGTGCGGCTTAGAGTGAATGACAGCTTAGATTTGAGGAAGGATGGTAGTTTTGTTTTAATTATGAAAACATAAGGGACGTTGCTTAGATAATGCATTAACAATGTGTGCGATTACTTATTCGCATGTGACATTCGATGACAATTCCGGAGTCAAGGCTTTTGTTTATGGATTGTTCCACATTTGATAAAGCTATGTGGTTAATTAACATAAGTTATTTATTAATTTTGCGTTTATAAGGAACAATGGTATTTGTTCACGTTCAATTAACTTTTTAGTGATGTACCTTGAAACGGCACTCCAAACTTCCATTCGATGCCAACATGAGGAACTACATCCATGGCAGACTTAACGAGCATCAACCTTAATATTATGCACTGCTAGCCGCAGAAAATGTAACACCCTGAATAAGGCATGCAAAACCATGTCAAATTTTACATCAGAGTTGGCAGCGAAGAAATATGTAAATCATTAGCATTATAGCGCATACACACATCACGTGCGACCGAAGCGCCACCCGCAAACACTACATAATGGGAGAACAGATTGGTGATTTGAAGTACGGGAATAGTTTCCTTCCCTGCGTTTTTGTGTAACCTTCTTTCCTGTGCCTCGTGAAAAACATCGACCGGCTTTTGACCAAATTTCTGAATCCAACCGAGGAAAAATATTTGCCTATAGGGATTGTGGATTATCCTTCAGAGAAATAGGTCTACGTGTTGGACGAAATCATGCCAATGTGATGCAAATTTGTCATCTCTGGATGGAGGAAACATCGGACCGACGTAGGCAACGTGCCCCACTTCTGTTGCATAACTTCGTTTAATACCCTTGACTGAATTCACAGGCGTTTGCGCTGCCAATGGTGCGATGGACGGCAGACATGGATTAACGGGAAGGAAAGGCTGACGAATCCTTCCTGTTCCTTTTCGCTTTAATATTTTGTGTGGCATCCAGTGTAGTAGAGCTTTAGTGACATCCTTCATAAATAAGAAAATATTTATTAGTCCAAATTTTTTCAGTATTATATATACATTTATTTGTTGTCATTTAACAGTTTCTTTAGGTCCAAGTTATTTTCAATTTACAGCTCTGGCATCGTGAAGGAATAGTCCTATAGCACTAAGGAAATTTACTTTTATTTATAATTTGTCCTGGCTGTTTATGGAATCCAATAACTTGATGCTATCAAAGGCAAATGAAATGACTTTAAACGTTACCGTATGCGTGATTTGTGGTATTCTGGAGACATATAATGTAGAAAAATGATATGTGACTCACTACACTTATCTATAAACGCTGATCTGTTTTGTCCTCGTTCTGCAGAGAATCAATTAATTGCTGAGATTCTATATTGAATGTACTTCTTAAATATCAGAATACTTTATACAAAGTAAAAGATATAAATGAACATTATTCTGCCTTAATGAATGTTAAGAAATATGTGATAACATTAAGAGATGATGCTAATCCCGCTACATCTGTTGAACTGTGGTATTATTACACAATAGATTATATCTAAAAGTATTAATCGATAAAGAAAAGTCTGTATATCTAACAGCTGATAAAAGGGATTTTTTTTTATTTATAACCCTCCGTAACTGTCTTATGGGTCGATTTTTGAAAACACCTTCATGAGCTGATCTCTGCTCTGCAAAAGTAACGCATTGTTACAAATTTTGTGTAATGAATGCTTAAAATAATGTAAATAATTTATATCTGAATGTGTAATCCATCAATATTATTTTCTGTTGTTTTTATTTGATGTTAAAATTGTAAGATTCGCGCAAGCAACGGCATTCCTTATATTATAATGGTGATTCAATGGAAACATAGCGAAATGTTAGCCATAGAGCCAAGTTGGCATCATTTTTGGTGATCATGTTGATAAGCTTGGTGATTGATTGAGCGGTCCAGAAGTTGATGTGCTGTAGCACCACTTGGTGGGGAGCTGCAACAAAGAGAATAGCACAAAAATTTTCTCCACAAAGGATACATATACATGCCAATTTTCATAGTGATCGGTTGAACGGTGTTGTGGAGTGAAGCGAGGTCATATATGCAAACATCTATCTATCTATCTATCTATCTATCTATCTATATATATACACACACTGGTGTGCAAAACTTAAGCAACAATGTAAAAATTTAGCAGATAGCCATGAAATTGCAGAAAAGGAGGTCTGGAGATCAGTACAGTGAACACGTAAATCAGTAGAAACGTCATGCGTATGCAAATATCAGGAACAAAACGTCAGAAGCGATGTGAGCGTACTCAAAACGCGTAATGTCGGCGTGCGCTGCTCAACAGTAGAATAAAATGAAGGACGGAGACGCAATTCAACTTATTCGCTGCAAGTGCCAGTGAGTCAGTTCGTGAAATATGTCTAGAAGAAATCACCTGGACGACTTCACACGTGGAAGAATGTTTGGAAAACCCTGGAAGAGGGCGTACTGTCACCAGTGTAGCCGCGGAGTTCGGAATCAAAAAAGTGTCGTTTCCCGCTTGAAAGCGTTCCAAACCAAGGTACAGCTGTTAAAAGGTTGGTGGTGGCCGCCCGAGGACAAACAACAGCGGGGGGATGACCGATATATCATCCTGCAGGGAAAAGAGGTCAACAGCAGTCGCTAGGCCATTGCTCAGAAACTCTGTACAGCAACGGGTCGACAAGGTCGCGGTTTACTGTGGCCAGACGCCTTCACAAAGGGGCCTGTTCGCCCACCGTCCTAAACGCTGCCTCCCGTTAAAAAGTTGGCCACCGAAGCCACCGTTTTACAGTGGCCAGAGAGCACAAAAACTGGACAACTGATCAATGGAGTCGTGTTCTCTTTAAGGATGAGAGTCGGTTCAGTACCAGAAGCGTTTCTCAAGCGTTTTGATTTGGAGAGAGATCGGGACCCGGTTTTTTTTCCCAGTAACATCAAGGAAAGACATCGTTATGGTGGTCCTGGAGTTCTCGTCTGGGGGCATTATGCTGAACGGGGAACTGAGCTTCCCATTTTCGACAGAGGGTCTGAAAACCGGGGATCGCTATTGTGAGGAGGTACTTCTTCCCCATCTGCTCTTTTTCCCAGATGCCATTGGCCCAGACTTCATCTTTATGGATGACAATGCACTGCCACATCGCACTCTTGCTGTTGAGGAGCTGCTGGAAAGTGAAGATATCATTGAATGGATTGGCCCGCGTGTCCCCAGATTTAAATCCCATCGAACATGTGTGGGATGCTTTGGGAGACGTATTGCCACACGCTTACATCATCCGAGAACAACCAACAACTCAAACAGATGTTGATTGAGGAATGGGCACCCTACCTCAAGAGATGTTGCACCAACTGGTTTGAGTATGGGAGACGGGGGGAAGCAACCATTGTAGAAAAAGGGGAGGGCATATACCATATTAAGAAACATCTGCTTGTGTTCTTCCTGTTGGGTAGACAATCATGAGTCACGATACTATGCGTTCAATAAAGCTTGTTTTTGTTTGATTCCATACCCGGGATTCCTTTTTCAGCCGATGCTTTTGTCATCCTTTACGTACATAATACTCTCCCTCATTTCAGAATTTCATGTCTCTCAGATGATTTTTCGTGAAGTTATGGCTTTATACCCACCTGTTGCTTAAGTTTTGCACACCAGTGTATTAAAGCCTATCTTCCATTGCAATATTTTGGGAGTTAAAATAAACATGCCAGATTAGTTCTGATGTGTGTCAAACATATTCAAAAAAAGTCGGGTCTGTTTGAAAAATTATTTGAAAAGTGCCAGTGTATGTCAGACATACGTTTGAAAAAATGTTAAAGAAAAAAATTGAAAGATTAAAATTTTTTTAAGTGCCGGTTTTGTAATTTAAATCCAAGACAAAATATTTTTACTATTCCTCATAATACTATACATGATATTTTCCATTTTATATAGAGAAATCATGTTAAATTAATTTTTTTCAACTATTAATAAATTAGCCCCAAAAATACTGGTTTAGTTTCTAACTTTAAAAAAATGTTCTATATTGTTACTTTTTCTGTGGTAATATTTATTTTAAGGAATACTCTTCAAAAACACGTTACTTTAATGTTTAAAGTCGAATTTCTTTAAAAATCTTCCACTGACAATATTTTTTGCTGATTTCTTTCCTGAATCACATTTGCAATTTAAACCTCACATCGTAAGTTGTTCCTGAAGTGTTTGTGTTTGCAATATTTCATCCTATGACCACAGAAGTTCCTCTCTATGGATTTCTTAATCATTTTTTCAGTTGTTCAGCTATGAGAATTTCCGCGAATGTTTTCTCGCAAGAAATATCCATTTTCAGCATCGGATTATTTAATCAACTAAAAATCATTTTGCGCGTCCTAGAAAATGAGATTTAAAATTTAAAGTAAAAAAAGTATCAAACACAGAGTTTATAAGATCTGAAATTACTCGTTGAGACAAAAATAGGTCAGAAAACAGGTGTATTTAAATATACTACGCAGCATTTTCTTTAGCAAATTTTCACATTAACAATAAACTCAAAAAGAATAGCCAGTTTCCAATATTTGATAATATATAGCAGTTGGACCATCTTTACTCCTGAAAATTATAATTTCTACAGATTCCCAAATAGGTATTACACTTTCTAACGTGCAACTCATGCAATACTAATAATAAAACGAATGAACCTGACATATTATTAAGGATGATAGATTAAGGAGGACAAATTTTGTAAAGAGACCCGAACTGTGACGAAAGAAAAGTGGCAGCGTTGGTCCACTTCCCATAAATCAACGCGCAGTTAGTGCTCCACCAGTGGCCGAGCGTCGAAGCTCTTCGAACTGGAAGATGAAGATTATATTTGTTGACATGACGAGATCATCATCGAGCTGGCCGCGTGGGGCTTTCCTGGTTACGCCACGTGTCACACGAATGTGGACCAGTTACCCCTCAAGACCTCCAGGAAGGCACCTGGCACGCTTCCAATATTTATTTCAAAATTTCCGGAACCCAAAAGCTGGAATAGCGTGTTTACTAGCAATAATTAAATTCAATCATTTTACGTTTGGCAGCCCTTTTCTAAATTATTTGTTGTAATGCCGGTGTTTTGAATTATATTCACTTTTCCGGAAAGCGTGCCGGGTATTTTTGTTGTGGACGCGTTGATCCTCACCCCCTCCCATCAACGCACGACTCCTGTTCTGTTTTACCCGATTTAGAGACAAGGCAGATGGACCCATTTTCTGTAGGTGTGCTAGTGAAGGGGATGTCGCAAGACTCGACTTCCCTGGGGCTGTCCAGAAAGTATATATCAGGAGTGAGAGAAGAAAGGACAGCCCTAGAGGGACAACAGGTAGCCGACCTCCAAGTGGTGTTCTCGGGCAACGCTGCTCTCCTATAAACGGTGAACAGCGGCTGACGGGCTACTTTTAAATCAGAAGTACGTTTCTGATACATGACGAAACAGATCTAATTACGCTTTTCTTTGCGGATTGTATACTATGTGCCCTATCAAAAAAGTGTACTGGGTATCCCAGTAACTCCTCTCCATTCTTGAAACACACTGGTTTTAATTGATTTTAAAGGGTCTAGTCTATGAAAAGAGTTTTACTTGAGACGTTAGATATAAATGTTGCATTATGAAGAAAGAAGCTGCTAATAACCAGGTCGGAAAGCGAGATTTCTAGCCGCAAGTGTGACTACTAGCAGCAAGGAACGCAATGAAAGCTTCCTGCACAATGTTACGCAAAGTCTTCTCGGTGTATCTTTATCCTCGTGGCATACAAAGGTCACCTTGAAATCATTTTTACACACACACAATCGAGAGAATATACCTTCAGACATTCAAAAGTTTTAATCCTTTTTGAAAAGAGACGAGACTCACACCCTTTTGAAGGCATAGAATCTCGTCAAACATAGATCCAAACATGCACCGGAAGGTAAAGATTAATGACCCAGACTAACCATGATAATTCCAATTTATTATGATCAAAGGTAATATTCCAAGACAAGCAAACTATAAAGGGAAACCCTAGAGTGATATAACGAGAGCTCAAACCCTACACATGAATAAGCGCACAAAATCCGAATAGCTTAACTTTAATTAATGTTAACATAAGAATCCTAACTTCATTAATTTATTCTAATAGTTAAGACCGTCCTATAATCACGCCGCGAAATTCTGATCCTTTCCGTATCAACATTGCTCTCAGCGACTCAGCTCTTTTTCCTTCTAATCTACGATTATCAAACTTCTCAACTATATATACTCTAGCTAATATGCATATCATAGTTTCTTCTGGAGATCGATGGCATTGAAATAATGCGATTGCTGGCCCACAAAAATTCATCAAGAAGATTAGTAGAAATTTTCGTAAGGCCCCGTCGCATAGTGTATATTCGCATTATATATATAGTGTGAATATATCCGTCTTCTATCATCTCCTTCCACGATGATCACTTGAGACATTTTTTGATCCACTGTGAGCAACATTCTGTGCTTTTGAAAGCTGATGTCTTATTCACGTTTCCATTACTTCCCTTCAAAGACTTAAAATGCCTAAAAGGGTCTTCGGTCAATTTCTGTTTCGTCAGCTCAAGATGGTGTTCTGGGCAAACAGATTTGAAAAAGTATCCTAGCTAGACTTCTCATAAAAGATGTACATACTTCTAATTGTACTGTGTTAAGGCCTTCTAAAAATCAGTATTGGGACATTTTTTTTACGAAAGTACACATTATTGGATAATGCTATAGATGTTGTACACATAAGAATTTAGAAATGATTTAATTTGAAAACAGAGTTCTAAATGTATTGATTTTACTGAGAACTGGAATAAAGTAGCAATCAGTAAGCTCGAATCACGGCGATTAAATGGAGATGTAAATTGAGCGGTTTTTAACTGGGAGAATTTTCTCTTATATGACATGGCTATGCAAGCGTTAAAGAGATGGTTTCACGATTGCTCTTCTTTGAATAGATGACTGACTGGTAATGCGGAGCAAGGGGTAAATGCTACAGCACTGTATCAGTTGTGATAAATCATATTATGCGAATAAATGATGGCATTTCAGTCAAAATGGGAAGATATTTTAAACGGAATCTAATAATCTTGGGAAGCATTTGTATTTTTTATCTATGTATTGTTTAAGATGGTCTTTATTCCATTAGTTGATACCTTTTCAGATAACTTATTTCATGAAACTAATAATTTGTCCGTCTTCCAACCCAATTCTTTAAGTGGCTTGTTTTCACTGTGAAATAGTCTATACAATTAGTCACTCATGCAAGTTTTTGTAGATATCTGAATTTCTAAGCTTTGTTGCGTTCTTTAAGGTTGAACTCCTTTGCAATACCGCAACTCTTCAGCGTTTTTTTTTTTTTAATGTTACAAATTGCATCTGGTTTCTTATGAATGTCTGATGGCAGCTTGAATGTTGAATGTGCATTTGTCCTCCATCTAACACAGTGGTAACAATACCTGAAGATGCATTACCAATGCAGTTTTTTGTTGCGATCATATGCTCGCAAGGCTACGCCTGCAAGTTCAGCAGCTGTAGGAAACGAAAATCCAGGCGCGAGACTCGAACGCAAAGCCATTCTACCTCATTCTGGCAATATCCAACATAGTTACGGTAGTCTCTGAAATACAAATTCTCGTTCACCGACCTGAGATACAACCAGTGCCCGTTTCGGCTTCTCTTGTGCAAGTTAAGTCTCGGAAAGGGGAGGGGGCATTACGGCCACCCGGCAAAGTTACGGGAGTCTCTAAAATCGATTTCAGAGTCTTGTTTCCCAGCCAGAAAAACACCAAGAAAAAGTACCTTTCACACACCAAGAATTTCAAGGTAAGCCTCTGCCATAGTTTGCGTAAAATACGGTTGTCTGGCATTATTTGGCATAATTACGGGAATTTCTCAAACCGGATTGAATATTCGGATCTGCAGTCCCAAAATACGTCGAGGAAATGCTTTTTACGTCCCTTCGTTTGTATGTTAGGTGGGTGCCGCAGTCCATGTATACTACGGTCACCCGGCATTATACTGCAAACAGTTGCATGAACTCCTAAAGTCCAATTTCAGATTCTCATTCTCCGCCTCAAAACCCACACGTGACTGACTTTTGGTGCCCCAACGTGTGCAAGTTCAGCCGCTAGAGTGAATGAAAGTCAGCACGAGGGACTCGAACGCGAAGCCGTTTCACCTAATTCCAGCAATATCCGGCACAGTTTCGGAAATTTCTGAAATCTGATTTCAGATTCTCGTTTCATGCCCGTAAACACAAACAGGGGCTACTTTCGGCACCCCTGAACCTGCAAGTTCAGTCCCTGGAAGGGGTATTAGGGTAATCTGGTATTATCCGGCAAAGTTACGGGAATTTCTAAATTCCAATTTTAGATTCTCGTTCACCATCTCAAAATACATCAGAAACTCAATTTTCTAGCTCCAAGACTTTTAAGGTAAGCTTCTGCCCCAGTGAACGTAATAAACAGTCATCCGGAAATATGCGGCAAAGTTACCGCAATTTCTAGGATCCAATATCAGATTCGGATTGCCGATCTTGAAATACGCCAGAGGCCACACACACACAAGTTTTTGGGCTACAAAATTTTAAAGGTAAGCCCCTGCTACGGTGTGTCTAAAATACGGTTGATCGGCATTATCCGCCACAGCTACAAATATTTTTGAGAACTGATTGAAAAATCTCATTTCACATTCCGAAATATGCTGGGAACTCACATTTCATGCATTTTGGTCTACAAATTCCGCGTCCGTAGATATACGCGCATTTAGACATTTTGCGAATTTTCCCGTTACCGAGATTCTTCACATTTCCGGCAATAAAAGTATTATCGTCCTAAATAGGAATAAAAACTATCCTATATTTTAAATTTGACGATATGACACACAACATATACATTATATTATGATTAATACAATAACGTTATATTATGATTGGTTAAGTAGTTACGGAGTCCATCGCGGGCAAACCTCGTGATACGTAATCTATACATATAAATAAAATGAAGTGTCTGTTTGAAATTTGAAATTAACGGCTTTTTACTAAATGCATTTAAAAGTATATAAGGTACTTATACGAAAAAAATCAATTTTTAAAATTTTTGTCTGTCTGTCTATCTGTTTGTTCCGGCTAATCTCTAAAATGGCTGAGCCAATTTTGACGAAACTTTCACTGGCAGATAGCTAATGTTATAAGGAATAACTTAGGCTACTTTTATTATAGAAAAAAAATTAGGGTTCTGCTAAAATAAAATTAAAACCAATGAAATGGTGAACAATATCCGTTTCAAATAGGATCATTTATTTAAATCGACAGTGTCAAAGGTCATGCATCCCTCTCCCCTCTTGCTTGCGGCGGCTTCGTTTCATCCAACCCAGTCCTCACCCCATCGACAATGTCAAAGGTCACGCGTCCCTCTCCCCCTCCACTTGCAGATTCGTTTCAACCTACTGTTTTTTAGACCTGTTTTGAACTGACTATTGTATATAGAGAGATAGTTCAGTAAATTTGATATTGTATATAGAGAGATTGTTCATTAAATTGAATATATATATATTGTATATAGAGAGAGTGTTCAATAAATTCAAAATTGTACATAGAGATTTAATATTAGAGTATTACACATCCAGATACAAATTATTTACACTAGTTTAAGAGTTTATTACAAAAAATTTGTAACAATGTGTTATTTTTGCTGAGCAGAAGGAAGGTGTTTTCAAAAATCGACCCACAACAGAGTTACGGGCGTTATAAATTTTTTAAAAAAATCTTTTTATCAGCTGTTATATCTACAGACTTAAAATTTAGCAAACATGGTTTTTTATTTAGATGAGAAATGCAAAAAGCTTTTTTTTTGTTTGATTTACAATTCCCGTAAAACTAAATCATTAAAAAGTCCTTTATTCTTAAGTCTGTATTTTAATTTTTCAATTCACCCGTATGAAGAACGGGTATAACAGCTAGTAAGTACGTTCGGAACCGTGATTTTAAAAAAGCGCATAAATGGATAATTTTCATGATAATTAGTGTCACTTAGATTAGAATGCATATATAAAATTGTTTTATAAGAACATTTTGACAGAAAAAATTATTTAAATACAATATTTTGGCAAAACATTAACTTAGAATCACCTTTTTTTTCAAAATGTTCTCCTTTTGTGAAAAATGCTTCTATTATAACAATATGTTGCCTGTATATAGCTCAGACCACTGTACAGAGACTCAACTATGAATTTTGAAAAGTTCACATTATTTTCAGAGTTACCACCAATTGAAATAATTATTGGAGTTTTTTTCTTAAAATCGCTACTCTCTGTTGTAAAATATGGATAAACCCACTTCTAAGTTATATATTTCAAAATTTCTAGTTGAGCCTCTGTAGAGAGGTATGAGCTATAATACAGGCACAAAATATTATTATAATAGAAGCATTTTTCAGAAACAGAGAGTATTTTGAAAATGTGTCATTTTATGATCATTTTTTGTCAAAATTTTGTACTTAAATAATTTTTTATTGTAATACTATTTATAAAACAATTTTATGTACATTTTCTAATCTAAGTGATACTAAATATCATAAATATAATCCATTTATACGCATTTGCAAAATCGCGGTTCCGAACGTAGTCGGATACCTTAATCTATATATCATATGCCTGACATTATATTCCACCCTTTACTTTCGTGTTTTATAAGTTTTGAGAAAAAACCTGTAAAAGCTGTTTGTGTTCGGTAGATAGGGACCGCATGAAAAGAAACCGCACAAAAGAAATATTCGAAAACTTCGTATATACTTTCATATATCAAGATCGTCGACATACT
Organism: Trichonephila inaurata madagascariensis; assembly: GCA_019973955.1. Taxonomy (NCBI): domain Eukaryota; kingdom Metazoa; phylum Arthropoda; class Arachnida; order Araneae; family Nephilidae; genus Trichonephila; species Trichonephila inaurata. The sequence continues at coordinate 90,325 of BMAV01027441.1, read as the reverse complement.
ACGGAGAATTGTTTTTGTGTGGTGAAGCGGGACCGCATAAAATAATTCGTACAAAATCAATTACTTACAACATTTATGAGAAAGTATTTCCATAACTGAATAAATAATTAAATTATATACACATGGAAACATTTTTGAAACATTTAGTTTCTCATTCTGTACATGGAGAAGTATTCAAAGTGCTCATATAGTATTCATTATTATTCATCGTAATACAAACCACGCATCTTCTGTGATGGATTGGTACAAAATCGCTTTCGTCACTTGAAAATACAATTTTGCTTTATTTTTTGGCATCATAAAATAAATGATAAGTTTTCGCGAAGAAGATTGGTTGGTTAGTTATGCTTGAAAATGTCACGATAACCAAATATGCATGATTGAACCTCTTTTTGGAATTTTTAGACTCCTTTCGGAATTGGTATCTATTTGAAGAAAATGCTTTTCCAATTTGTTAGAAAGCTGCATCTCAGCATACATTTTATCCACTCTTAAAGGACCTGGTTCTTCTTGACCGTCTTCATAATTTATCAAATTATTGATAATGTCACTGCCATTGATAGTTTTGTCTTCAATCAAGCTCGTGCTGCTAGTTCATTGAAAGAAAGCAAGTGAACATACGTTGTCGAGAGACTGTTTTTAACCAATGGACAAACTGTCTTAAGGTGTAAATATATACTTTGACAGAAAACATGGTAGTGTCGCCAAAGACGTTGAAATTCATATATTGCTTAAAGAAAGATCGCACAGAAAAAATCGCACACAAATAAAATTGCATTAAAAAGACCGCACAAAAACAGGTTATACTTTTGCAAAAAATGTTTAAGATTTTTGAAAAAAATTAAGGCTCAGGAGCACATTGGTTAGAAGTCCAAGAATAATTTTTATTCCTATAAAAAGGATTAATATTTAGAAACTGAACATTTTTCAGAAGAGAATATATTAGATTAGTCTCTATGAAATATTATTTCCCAGTGAAGAGAAAAACAATATGCAAATAAATAGATAATTTGATAAATGTAATAAACAAGACTTTTTGCCTTTAGATGCTTTAAAAAAACTTATATCGGGAATATTTTTTTTTATCTTGGAAAATAAGATCTTAAAGTGATTCAACATATAAACAAAATAGTGTTGTTTAGTTATTTTTGACTACATTTATTTAACGAAATACAAGTTCACTTTAAAAGGTTTCTTAGACGAACACTTTCGCATAAATACCCTTAAAAACTTTCCATTATGTAATTTAAAGCGGTAGACAAAAATAATTTCTTTCTTAGGAAATGCGATAAAATAATCGAATTCATAAACAGCACGATTCATTTACAATAGCACGACAAACTATAACAAAACTTATTTTTAAACTTTAAAGCAACACAAAAGTCTTTCTCTCCAATATAAAACACAAAAGCGACTATTATCTCTAGCTGTTTATTTCAGATAAATAATTTATGTGTTTATTTTTTTCAAAAATGTTAGTTTTAAAACATTTTTTGCTTTTATTGCAATTGTATATGTACGATTTGTTTCCATTTGATTTTCATGATAACAATGAGTATCAAAACTCAAGGTTTTCTCATTGGTGTGAAGTGGAAGTTTAGAAAGGGGTGTGCCAATTCAGATTCATCGTAGGTGCTTGACTATGACTCAAAATGGTGAGGCCCGCTGCCAGTGGCGTTCGTGTAGCTTTGAAGAGAGACGTCAATATACAATGAATTAATCAATGATATTTAGCCTTAAATAAAATAAAAACTATTTAGAATCTCTTAGCAATGAAATTCCTTGCTTGAATTAACTGTTTAAAACATCTTCTAACCTAAATAATTTTTAAGGAAATAATAAGTAATGAGACATCAACCAACATAGTAATATCTTCTTTAAATACTAAGTAATAGTTTCTTCCTATTGTGTGTGTGTGTGGTTGGTTGTGCTACCTTCGCCCATCGAAAGAACAGAAAGACGATGGCCCTTACAATTTTGAAGCACGATCATTTGACGAAGTGAACACCTGAAGTGGTACATCACACTCCAAACTTCCACACCACTTCAATGTGAGGACTCTGAGACTCTACAGTCTGTAGTGTTGGAATAAACAAGTTAGTGTAATAAAATTCCACACATAAGTTTCTTCACACGGGATAGTAAAAATGTAAAAAGAAATTTTCAGTAAATATCTGGGGAACGATTTTTCCAATTTTCATAAATAATTTAAATTACAGAAAACATATTTTTATATATAACATATTTTTCAGTGTATAAAGCAATTTTTTGAAAAACGGTAACTTAACCAACACCGTCTTAATTACAAAAAGATCTTTTTCCAAATCTAAAACACTTTGCAAAAGACTCATAAACAATAATTTTTTGTACATAAAAAGTATCATATTTTCCACTGGACTCATGAGAGGTCGCTGTGCTTGATAGGTCTTACACTTCTTAACCATTAGTTTTTTAATCCAGTTAGCCTCGCGTTGACTTGACGTGGATAAGGTAACTCAGATGTCATCATTCGGATGCTGTTCAAAATTACACATACATTTAAGGCGTGGGCCCAGACCAAAGGTTTAGTCTCATTCTAGGCCTCAATACTATCATGATACGAATATGTTTAATCTTCAAATGTTACTTCCGGACATTTTCGAAAAACCGGAAATTTCAAACTATATGCAAATGGCAACAGTTGTCCTATTATGCATTATGCCCAAACCCGCCGTGATTAGACCCCCCATCATTCAGGTCGTATCACACGTACTCGTTTCGAGAAATTTTTCGTCCAATTCGTGCAATTTTTACTCAGTTACTATAGCAACAGCTTTCGAACAACTTCTTGCTAGTGAACTCAAAAAGTAGTTTTAAATAAAAGTTGCTTGAAATTCCAGCCAATGGGTATTCTTCGGTGCTCTGCGACATAAAAAAGATGGAGGACTTGATTTTGTCAAACGCATCAGATATGGCATATAATATTTTAAATAGAATGTGCTCTATTTCTGTTTAGGCCCATCAACAAAAGCGCAAGCGAAATAAAAGAAATAACTTTAAATGTCGCTCACGCGTAAGTACCCGGCATAATGTTTAATGTGGAGAGAAAGAGCGCGGCTAACATCAGAGATGTCAAGCTTTTGCTTAAGGGCAACCTTCACCTCTGTGATAGACGAAAAATTGCAACAAAAATGCGGCCAAGAATTGGTCAGGTAGATTTGAGACGAAGTCTATGAGATTGTGAGTCCTACACATTTATTTTTTGTGGGTTACTCTTTGCATGAGTATTTGACAGCTTAATCTGACTAATTCAAAAATTCTCAGGTGGTACCTGTGGCTGCAGTAGCCTAGTAGACTAGGTCACGAACCTCGCCGGCGCGTGTCATGAAAGCTCCTCGGTTTCCCTGAAGTGCCGATGTACATTAAAATGATGTCACTCAATGTTCTCCCGTTGAAGTGGTATGGAAATTTAGCGAAGGGGTACCATCTTAGGTGTCCTCCTCATCACTTGATCATCGTTGAGAGGTTCAATGTCAAAAGCCTTCGTGTAGCGAAAAAGAGCGAAGTTTAAAAACACTCCCTCTGGTGGATCCAACTTTTGCACAGGATCCTAGGCCTCTAAGAGGTCTTTAGACATCCTTAAATATATCGTTTGTGTTTGCGAAGCATAACCATTGTTTTGGGTGTACGATGTTTTAGTTTAACAACGATACTCACAAGAGGAGAACACACGTCAAGGGAAGTTCATTGGGGGTACGAGAGAGACTTTGTGCAACAGTTGTACTAATAGTTATAGTTTAATATAGTTCATAATAATAATATTTTATTTAATTATACAGTTTCAATAATTATAGAAAATATTTTCTGTTTTAAGATACAGAATTTTAAACTTGTAGTGGATCACACTTGAAGCTAATACAGTTTTTTTTAGAATAATAATTCATTCATTAAATTTTATTTTTTAATTTTAAATTTTTTCGGTGTTATTTCTGATGAAGTTAGATTTACGAGCAACAGATGGCGCCCTTACGTTTTTCTAACGTAGTAGGAAGTGACTATTTTTTATATATATTGCTTGTTTTAAATAAATCTATTTAATTATAAAAATAATTAAGTGAATTGAAAGAAAAACAGTTGGTCGATCGCGTGACTCGAAACCTATCCGACCGAGTAGTAGGCAAGTACACTACCGCCTAAGCCACTACACCTTGATGGAATTTATATATATATATATATATATATATATACTAAGTATAAATTTCTCCAAATTGACTGCATTTTCGGCGCAATTACATTGAGGGTTAGACAGCCTCAAGGAGTACTACTGTTACACAACGTCCTCGTGCCCTCGCATTTTTAGTCTAAATCCTACTAAAGGACAGTCGGTTAGAAGGAAAATAAAAGTTTTGTGCGTCAGGGTTCAGCATCTGTGAACATTGCTTAGATGAAGTGTAAGATGCTAGTTCAAATTCCGTCCTCGTCATTTAGGTATGATTCAAAATTAGGAGCGCATTGACTGTGGTTAATAGAGTTTTGAGTCAGTCAAAAAGTGACAGAAATCATTTAAACATAAACTATTTATCAAAGTTGACCCGCTGCTTGGTGTAGAAGTTTAAGGGTACATAATCAGACCTTGTTCAAGTTAGAAGGTTCTTCCCCAATAGTCTTAGTGTAGTTTTCAAGTGTGACATTAAGTAAAAGTTTAAATATATCAGGAGAAATAAAACATTGTATATTTTTCTTCTGAAATGTGTATTTTTAAAAAGGCTCAAAATATATAGAAAAAGGCATCGAGAAAATATATGATCCAGTAATTGATTTAATTTGGTTTTTGTGATGCAACGATAGAGAACTGGATTTCATAAAAATCAAGAACTTTATTTCCATCTTGTACTCTTCCCGGTATTCCGGGATGGGCAAGGTCGACTCAGCCTTTCATCCCTTCAGTGGGTAGATAAAAGAGTACCAAGCTTACTTAGTAACTGAACACTGGGTTTTTGCGTCAGATTGATTACTTGAACGAAACTTCTGCGCATGCACCCCAATGCCTAAGGTAACGTAAACCAAGATAGGCACAGTAAGCCTTGGCCTTCATAGGCTATTGCACTTGTTACTGCTGCCACTGAGTTCAGTTCAGTTCAGTTCTCTCTGGTAGAAAAGTAATATTATCGTGTAAAAGATTGTAAATCCCTTCCCATGAAATCGACCGGAACTATAACAAAGAAACAGGGAAAAAAAGACGATATATATTTAAAATGATATTCAAAGCCTACAATTGTTAGCGGAAATAAAGATAAATCAAATCCTTAAACTCAAATGAAAATAATAGTAAAACAGAATAAAGTCAATTCCATAATAATCTAGCCCTGAAACAAATATTTCAGAAATTTCTAGTTTAATCGAATTTGTTGTAATTCTTTCCGATCTTGTTATTTCAACTCCTCCCAGCTCTTACAGCATCCAAAGATGACAGGCACACACAAAAAGCTTTTCTACTTGTAGAGTCGCTCCTAGATAATTAATTATTTAATTTTTCTCTTTCTAATTTTAATTTCTCCGTTTTAATATTTTTATCTCAATAGTTTTCTCATCTCAATAATTCAATTTTTTTCTCTGAGAAAGGTTGTCTCCTCAAGCTTACTCTACAACCAACAGCAATGCTTAATCCCAATAGCCGAAACCAGCTACCCCATTGGGTCCTTGCCTTGATGAAGCCATTCCGCCTACAAGTCAAGCTAACAACACCTGCAATAGCGTAGTTTCAAGATAGGGAGCGGAGGATCGAGTCATCGATCCAGTTTCCTGTGAAGTTCAACTTACTACAAAGTCTACTCTTTGGCCGCGGTAGACTAGTGGTTATGGTCACGAGCTCTTGGTCGGTTCGAATCCTGGTGTTGTTTAAAACCCTCCGATACGTATTAACTCTGTCGAGGCACAGTGTCGTACTGTAGTTTGGAGAGGGAAGAACCATCTCAGGAGTCACCATCGTCACTTGGCCACGGTTCAAAAGTACAAGATCTCTCACCAATAGCTTTCATGCTGCTTTATTGTACCCACTTTAAGGGGCGTGTTATGCCGTACGATTGAAGGAATAGCCTTCAAAAGGTTAAAGCAATTTAAATTTCGGGGTTTTATTAAGGGGCATATGTTAAAGTTAATTTTACCTTCCCATGTGTTTACTTTTCTAAAAAAAGGTTTTTAATAGTTTTTTTTTGTGAAATATACAAAAACAATTTTTTTGTGAATTTTTTTCAATTGTTTTTTTTCTAAGAAGGAAACAAAAAAATTATGGTAGCTGAAATAGGTTACAAATACTTTAGATTCGAAATAATTTAAATATCTAAAAAGCGTTGTTCCGTACTTTGTCGTGCTTTCATTTGGATCTTTTGGCATAATTAAATTGAATTTTGGTTTTAAAAAATCTACTAAAGGGTTTGATTTGTCTTTAGAAAAATCTACATTAAAATTCCCACTTAAAATAACAGGAAATTAGTTCAGAGGAGTTGATCCGGCTTCACACACACACAGTGTAGGCAACTAAATTTTTGTGAAGGAATACAACTTTCTCTACACTTTGATTCGGTGAAATATAAATAGTAACTCGTAGAATTATTTATCCATTTTCTGATCTACATTTCTGTGCACAAATTTCTCCAATACATGACTCATTAAACCCAAATGATTCAGTAGTATTGTTACAAGTAGTATTGATACCATTCAGTAGTATTGTTATCATTGTTACGAGCGTAACAATGTTTGGTTTTTTAAAACGCATCATATTCAAATTCACCCCACGCAAAACGCGCCGAAAGAAGTTATCACTTCAAAAATTCTCTCTTCTTCTCAAAGCCTTCACTATGATCTTTATCAATCATATCTAATTTTACTAAGAAATATTTAAAATATCGATATTTTTGCATAGATATCATTTATCTCACACAAACACACACACAAATCTTAACTCATTATTATATCTCTTAATTTTTCTAATATAATAAACGATTGTGCATATGTTAATACAACAAGTATTTAAAGTCGAATTGAGTTTGTATAAATGTACTTAACACATATTTTAGAAGAAAAAGAAAACTTGGTTACAAAGCGTTTTAATAAAAATTCTTTTAAATATATTTCGAAAAATATTCAAAAAAATACGTGTAAATTTTTCGATAACGCAATGCAATAATTACATAAAAATGTTAGTTTTTTATTTCACTTCCAAGATCCTACACACTTTATGCACTCTAAAAGAAGTTTTGGAAGAGTGCAAACATATTTCGGAAAGAGAAGATATTTTTGTCGCTATTTTTCTCACAAAAGATTAAAAAAAAAACTTCAATTCACAAAGATACAGTATCTGAATAATGTGAATACACATGTATATCCATTGAACTGTTACGTTATTTGTTTTATGCAAATTTCTTTATCAAATGTCCAAAGGAAAAATCATGAATAGATTCCTTTTTGACAAAGACCCCTCTTTCTCTTGCATAAAGAAAGTAACTCTTTTTAAAGGGTGGATTCGACAGCGAAGAACGTTCTAAAAAGATCGAAACGGATGTCTCTAGAGGAAGATATGGAATAAATTCGAGAAGAGAGGAAACACAAACCCCGTCTTGTGTGAATGGTCGAAAAAAAAGATTCGTGTATTGTTATTCCAAGGAGACATAAAAAAAAAAATTTTTAAAAAAAAAACTTTATTTTTTTTCGTAGGGTTTTAAGACCCAAAACGTCCAATAATGAACGGATAATTATTACAATTTCTGACGGCAGAATAAGTGAGAATGTTTCAGTATTCTATAGAGAAACGTTACTGCTGTTTCTAATGACACCTGTCTGACGTAGTCAAATCGAGGCCCATGAAATTCATTGTGGCAAGGGGCTAGATGCACGCTTATCGTTGACATTGGCCTTGAGTGCCATGTAGGTGACAGTACGAATTAGCTTTGTGAGAAATTCCCGAAGGGACGATAGATGGCGACACCACCGATCTCCATCTCCACAATTTAGGCATGTTACAGAAGGGGAGGAAAATATTTTCCAGTCCCCTGCACTCGTGATTCAGCCCACTAGACTTCGGACCCACTGATTTAACGAGCACGTACTCCGTTTTTACTCGGGGGGTTTTTGGGGGCATGGGGCACCCGAACCCGGGCCCTTCCGGTCGGAGTCCGATTCAACGACTAAAGTCCCCCGGCCCTTTAAAAGCCTTTTTTATTGAGTTCTTGCCCTGGCAGCATAGTGTTGCTCACGAACGAGGCCAGGTGCGGGGTTTGAATCCTAGAGCCCCTGAAGGTTCCCCTTGTAGAGGGGGACAATGCTCATAAAATGTGTCGTGATTCAATCTCTTCCAATCGATGGGGTGTGATAGTTTGGAAGAGGGTGCCTGTTCAGGTGTTGGGTGCTACTTCACGTGCCCTGTCACGCAAATCCCTCGTGATGCTATGTAGCCCAATGTTAATATTACTCTTTTTCTCCCCCTTGAGCCTCTTCTTTCTCAAACTATAAAAAGTCATAATTTGAATTCTGTCTTCATTCTGGTATAAAAAAACATGTAATATAAAAAAAATAATTTAAATCAATTCCTACTTAGATCAATTTTTTTTTATTTTAGCTACTTTTTATTAAATAGTTACAATTAATACAAATATGTATAAACATAGGACAGAATCACAACATTAAGTGGTAATTCATTTTTATTCATTATCCTTAAAGTATCGTATTGACATCCAAAGCAATCGTGTATAGAAAATTTTAGTTCAACTGAATGCTTTCAAAAGTGAGAAAAAAACATTTTCAAGTTTTGACACAAGTAGCCAAAAGGGTCGCTAAGTCGCCAAAAAGGATGCCAACGTGGCTGTATTTGTAATTCTTTGAATAATTAGTTTTAATCCATTAATTTTATTAATTATAATTAAATTACTGTATTGTCATCCAAAATAATCATGTATATAAAATTTCAGCTCAATGGAGCGCTTTAAAATATATTTTATTAACGATTGAAAATTCCACGAAAATAAATAAATAAATAAATATAGAAAGAGTGCGAGCTAATAGTAGGAATTGAAAAATCCGAGGAAATATCCGTGGAAAGGTTTGAGTGCTTATACTAGGTGGGCCATTAAAGATTGAAGCGGTTTTCTTAAGACCACAGGGAAAGACCTTCAGCTGGAATATACTTTGAGTCAATTATTGGATAAGTCCTCACGGATTCAAATAGGAGGATTACCATCACGGGATTCCATTCATGCAATTGTAATTTATTCTTTGATTCTTCACACAGAGCTTGTCTTATTTATTAAATTTGTAATCCGCCGACCCTTTATGCTGTCTTTAATGCCTATAATTGACCTTAGCAAAGTCAACAATATATGGTTTAAAGACAATCAAAGATATTGCCGGGTAAAAATAATCCGTATGAATATATTATCCCTGTTATGGCTGGCAACTCCCTCTTACTACCAATGACTGACATCAAGCATGCGCGTGGAACGATCTTTGTTTTGATTCGGTAGATAGTAGAAAAATGATTTCGAATTGAGATAATAGCCTTTTTTGCTCCATATCCCACATAACCAGAACTGAACTGAACTGATTTCGAATTCGATGTAATAGTAATTTGGGTTAGTAAAATATATCTTATATTTTTGTTTATTTTATGTTCGTTTACATGTCTAGTGTTACGTCGAATCGAAGTATGAAAATGGAGCTATATGGGCTACTCTACATATCATGAGAAACATTTTTTAATGAAGAAATGTTTACGATTGCTCTTCGGAATCTATAAATAAGAAGAGAAAAAGATAAATACAATTTTTTTAATCCTATTAGAATTTATAGAGCTTTCTTGATTCGTTAAAAATTCTAATAGATATTTTACTACAATCAGTAGTCCAATGACAGTAACTTTTTTCCTATTTTGAGCATTTTTCTTTGTTATTTTCTTTAGTCTCTGGGACATGTTTTAGGGAATTAAATGTTCCCAATCATTGTGCTTCCTGTCTGCTAATTTTTTTCTCAAAGGAACTGACAGATTTAGCATTGTACGTCCCAAACACATTTCTTGAGTAGTTTGGAAGCGATTACTATTTGTTGGTCGATCTATTTGTTATGGATGATTATCACCCAAAGTTACTGCTCTGAATTTAATTGGCGACCGTGGTAGCTAGTGGTCAAGGTAACGGACTCCGTGGCTGGCATGTCATGAGTTCGAGCCTGAAATCGCTGAAGACTCTCAGTGCAGATATGCCAATGCGCATTTAATATGTAGAGACTCATATGTCCTCCCGTTGGTGTGATGTGGAAATGAGGAGAAGGGGTGCTAGCTTAGGTGTCATCTTCGCCACTTCTCCATGTTTTAAAATTCACGAGGTCCCTCGTCGAAAACCCTCTTGAATCTGAATTGTGCGACGTTAATATTCACTCATTCGCTCGAATTTATAATTGTTTCCAAACCTCTTAAAATTCATCGTGACTTTTAGTATTTTTTAAGGTTTTGATACACGTTCGGAGTGTTGTTGTTGTTTTTTTCAAATAGCATACTAAAATTTTATACATGTTTTTTTAAGTATCAATACCAATAAATATTATTTAATTCTAATGATTTTTAAAAAATATCTAAATTTTACAAAAATTACAATTATAAGTGAAATTTTTGTAACATTCTTCAAAAACTTCAAAGCAATTAGAGAAAAAGTAACAAACTTATATAAGTAAAAGTTTTACTAAAACAAATTAAATGCATTTATCTAGAGAATGTGTGTACTAAAATTTTAATGCTTTATTAAAATTTAAAAATTTTTGAGCAGATCGAGTAAAAATAATGCGAAATGTGGCTTTTTTTATGAGACCATTATTTAATTAATTTCCGCGCGAGTTAATTTTTTTCATTGCATATGACGCACAGCAAAAGAAACTAATTTGAAAAAGTGGGATTCCCATACGGTTTGATAGTACTGTTTTAGCATTTGTTCCATTATAAACGTGGAAGTACTTACTGCAAAAGAGGGTATTCCAACAAATTGCCTTCAATTCGTTCAGGCATAGTGCGTGCGTTAGGCTAAAATCAAAATGGTACCTTTATACCGTCCTCTTACTTCAGATCTACAATCTGTAGTTTCACCTAAAATATAAATGATATGTAAACAGTTCTATATTTTTCAAGACATAAAAAATCATAATAAATATCAAAAAGTTTTCAATACAACGGATTCAAGTAGTATGCATCTAATTTGTTTTTAAATTTCAGAAACTTTTCCAACATTCCGCGTGGTAGCCTAGTGGTCATGACAACGAGCTCATGACTGGGGCGTCGGAGGTACGAGTTCTGAAAACCCGCCGTGTTGGGGGCTGATGCTTTACTGTCAGGTCAAAGTCCCTCCACTGGCGGGGTGTGGGAGTTTGAAACCTGCTTAGGTGTTCTCGTCATTTGACCGAGGTCTTTTGCCAGTAGCCCTCGTGTTGCTTTAGAGGGCGATTTTCACTGCCAAAGACCACGTGTCTTTGCAACGAGAAAGCTGCTGAACAGATACGTCTTTGCAGTTCAAAAAATAAAAGAGGAAAGTTTGTATCCATTTCATCCAAAAACAATGAAAAAAATTTCGAGGGGTAATCAGTTATAGGTTTTTACAGATAACTTGATATTCATAAAGAAAATTAGGGCAATAGGAAGGAGCTCAAAACTCATCCTTTACAAGAGGTTTCGCTTCAGTTGAAATATTGACTGCCCACCCTTAAAGGCTAACATAAGTCCCTGATAGAACGACATAGACCACAGTAAAAATCCACGTGGCACATGTGATAACCAAAAGTTCCAATATTTTATATACATATGCTAGTATTTCTTACCTTAACGCGGTGGGGTGTTTTACACATGTATTGTAAAACATATCCGCTATAAGTTTTTCATCGGAACATTTCCTTCAACTTTAAAAGTGATCTTTAAAGCTAAACATCAACAATAAAGGCATTTGTTAGAAAATATCAAGGCAAACTGGAGGAGGGGGGAACTCAAATTTTGATTAATTCTTGTCAGTAAAAGTAATTAATAATTAGAAGCAGATGATTGTTTCTACACTTTTGAGGGTGTTCCAGTGAATATTGTTATGGCTGTGGGGGAATATTGAGGTCACACTATTTAGCTACTCGAAGGCTTTTGGCAAAGGTCCTTCAACTTGTGAACCATGGACAAGTGACAAAACGACACCATAGCTGGCAACCCCTCTCCTCTCTTCCACACTACGCCAACGGGAGGACATTTGAGACTCTACATATTTAACGTACATCACCCTACCTCTACACGGTGTGTTCTCAGAAATACTAGGCTCGAACTCAGGACACGCTGGAAACGAGTTCGTTATCTTGACCACTAGGCTACCTTGGATACAAAATGATACGGCTACGTTTTACATAAAAGTTAAGATCCACTAAATCAGGATAATATGTATTATCAATGAAGCTATAAGTGAATAAGTGTCATCATACTTAGATATTCCTAGGGATATATTATGGAATAAATACGGAATTCTGTTTCACGTGAGTATAATAAAGATAGATCATAATTAAATTCAGTACTATTAATTTGCAAATTACTCTTTTGCAGTTGTTCGATGCACTGGTTATAAATGATAGGTTACAATGACAGAAAAATGCATTATCTGAAATTTAATCAAAACCCTGCACACACGTTCAAAAATATGAATATGTTAATTAAATACTTAAAAAGTTTAATATTCATTGATAAATTTAAAAAATTCAGGGGAACAAATTATGGAGAGGAATCTAAAGTAATTTCGAGATTAATAATGAAAAAAAATCCCTTAACTTCTTTCCCTTTTTTTATATTCAATTTCAAATTATTAATGACTTGCATGTATCGGGAGATGGTGAAAATCATTTATTATACGGGAAAAAGCTTTTTTTTTCTTCGTGGATCCATCCATTTGATAAGAAATGATATATACCATAAGCTCAAACATTATTTTCGAGTATCCGAGAAGTATGCCTGCTATATAACTAGCCTGTTGCTTTTGATAGAAGAAAGATGGATGTATTTCCCAACAAAACAATTGAGAGCAAGTTTGTTCTTAATATCGGATGGATTTTGGTTCTGGCAGACATTATTGTATCCTTCAAAAGAATTTTTCTATCCTGGTGGAGTTTTAAGAGAGAATGAACACACGCAAACAATGCATTGTTTTCTTAAATGTAAGAAATACTAATTTTCTGTGGTTTACTCTTTTTAGGGTGATTCAAATTTTTCGTTCAAATTTTGTGGGGAGGTAGGGAATTCGTCAGGAAAATATGTCCACAAACGCCATTTACATGAACAAAATAACCAAGTAATGTGAACACAGCTGGACCCCATAATGCTGAAACCCCATATCATGAAGGATATGACCAAGAGCAGCACTCAGAAAAGTCGGTAAATTGTCTCGAGAAAGATTAGGTACTTTCAGCCATACAGTCAAAAGAGTAGCAATTAAGGTCCCAACGCACAGTCATCATGTTTCCAGCCCACATATTTGTGGCAACACGATGCTGCAATGTGTAGTACTTCTCGTCCCATGTAGACTGTCGTAAGCCCCCACGTGTGGATTGTGTAAACTGAACACACCTTCACGTCATTATGACGTTTCCTTTGTAAAAAGGACAGAAGCTGGAACACTGGGGGCCCCGACACCTTTCTGCATGAACCATTGTGCAAATTCCACACGCTTCAGACAATCGTTAGGTTGCAGTGACTGCACCCTTTACAGAAGGTAAAGATGCAAAGCCTGCTCGTGCACTGTCCGCCACATTGCTGACACATAGATCCCAAGCTACTGAGCAATATCTCGTGTGCTGGAATTCAAAATGACTCTTCCTTTGATGTTGACAGTCCGCGTCAGTTGTTTTCTCCCTGTAACATGCACATTGCTGCTCAGTGAACCAGTTCGCACAGATTACAATGCACGCGTGCATACATTGGTGCTGTGGAATTCTTCTCTCAGAGTATTGGATTTCGTAAACTTGTGCTTAGCTTTCACCAGCTGCCCCATATGCAAGATGCATATTCGCAAGCTCTTGATTCATAAAATGATTCATCTTATCACCTGTGAGTCAGCTTGTTCACTGGTGACAGCAAGAGTAGTCGGTCGAGCTTTATACTGGTTTGATACGCACAGCACCCTCTACGTGCGCATGCGTATACTTCCTACATGAAATCGATTTCCTTACGTATTCACTATAACCCTACGAAATTTGAACGAAAAATTTTGAATCCCCCTGTATAAAAGAAGTTAAAAGGCATGCAGAATGTTTTAATGTCCTGTTTACCAGATGGAATTGTACAGAAAATTAAAAACTCGTAAAATAATGAAGCAGAAAAAATTTTTAAGGCAAAGAAAATTTTAAAAAAAGAATATTTCTTCCTTTTTATAATCTAAATTCTAAATTCCTTTCCCAAATGTCAAAGTATTTTGAAGCTAGAAATATTCTTATAGTTTACTGAACTTCTATTTCTTTGATATTTGTCAGAGAGCAAAAGGGGATTTTTAATACAGCCCTCCAGTTTATTTTTGTTACACAAGAAATTAAAAGAATACTTTCTTACTTTTTCGATGTCAATAGGAGAATGAAATTTAATAACAAAAATCTGTTTGTTTTTCTTATGCTGCGACTGGTAACAAAGGGGGGAGGGATTATCTCTATTATTGTTATGTTTATTATTATTATTATTATTAAAGCAATGGTCCTATATACATCTATACCAGCGATTCTCAAACTTTCAACATTTGTGTGACACAGTTTTCAATCATAATTTTCATCCCTCCTTTTATACTCTATAACAATGTATTGAAATCAATAGTGTACTTTGACGTTAAAGTGTTTCAGTTCGATTTTAATTGTGAATCGCTCGAATCAACAAGATAACTATTAAATTGTGTGTATTACAAGCCTTAGGGAGTCAATAATAATTATTAAATTTGTTCTTAACTTAGTATTGATAAATTAGTTATTAAATACATTGAGCAGAACTGATACACTTATGAGTATATTATATCACCTCAAATGTGTATTTTATTTTTTATTATTTTAGAATGTATTTTTTTACTACGCTTCCTTTCGGTAAATTAATAATTTTTTAAAAAATCTTCTTTTTTCGACTTTCCGATATGCTCGCGCCCCCCATATAAGGTTATTACGCCCCACAATTTGAGAAACTCTGATCTATACTCTATCCTATGCTACCAAATCTGAAAAATAAACAAAACAATAAGCGAAACGAGATAGAAACTTTGAAGATAACAAAAAGTCAACGGGGGGGTAAACAGGAAATCCATCCATTACGGCGATGTTCTTGTGGTCCTTGTTAGCTCCCACAAGAAGGTAGAAATACTGCTGCTACTTGATTGTGTAAGTACAGTAATAAGTGCTGAGCATTCAAGACATATTTTCTTACAAATAGAATATGCCAGGGACACCGAGGATGCCGAATTTGAAAATATGATTGGGTAGATAATCGTGTCCTGTGGTATGTCTAAATAAGGCAGCACTTGTTCTTGTAGCAACAAGAGAAACTGCATTTTTCTATTCTTTGTTTTCAATTTCACTTAATTTTCTTCTTTCATATCGATGATCTTTCTTCTCCTTATAATTCTTAATAGTGAAATGTAAGGTATTTCATTGTTTGGTGTTTATATTATATTTTAGTATTTTTTTTTGGCTAGTTGGTCAGCCACTTCATTTTCATGGCCGAGATCCCTTGTATTGGATTTACTTATTTCAGATTATTTCCTTCTTTATTCCTCCCCCTCCATCCAATATGTCTTATACGCGCGCCTACGTAGAAAACGATTGGCTTTGGGAAGCTAATAGCGTAACTTTTATTTGGCAGTTAAGGGACTTGTTATAAACCGTACAAATTATCAAAATATGTGTTACATTTTGTATATAATTTTATGTATGACAATCCCATGGGGTCACTGGTCATTATTAAAATTGTTCATAACTTAGTATTGTTAAACAACACTGGTGTGCAAAACTTAAGCAACAGGTGGGTTTATTGCCATAACTTCAGGAAAAATCATCTGAGAGACATGAAATTCTGAAATGAGGGAGGGTATTATGTACGTAAAGGATGACGAAAGCATCGGCGCTGAAAAAGGAACACAACGCATACGGTATGGAATCAAAGGACAAAACAAAGCTTTTATTGAACGCATAGTATCGTGACCATGATTGTCTATCCAACAGAAGAACAACAAGCAGATGTTCCTTACTGGTATATGCCCCTTATTACAATGGTTACTGCCTACATCAGTGCTTCTCAAACTTTCAGAATTCGCGACCCAATTTTCTATCATAATTTTCATTGCGCCCCCTCTCCCTATACAATAACATTATAATGAATGCAATAATAATGTAATTTGATACTAAAATTACAATACGACTGTAATTATAAACCGCACAAATTATCAAGACAAATATTAAATTTTGAAAATAATTTTCGTGTATGACAATTCCATGGAAGTCAGTATTAATTATTAAACGTATTCTTCGTTTACTATTGATTAATTTATTATCAAATACACTGCACAGTACTCATAAATTTATAAGTATATTATATATCAGTGTAAATATATATTTTATTATTTATTATGTCAGAATGTATTTTTTTTGCTTCCTTTCAGTACATTAATAGTATTTTTTTAATAGTCTTTTATTTTTGATTTTTCGATATACTCGCGCCCCTCATGTAGGCTTATCACGCCCCCCCTAGGGAGGTGCACCCCACAGTTTGAGAAACGCTAGCATACATAGGAAGACTAATTTCTTCAATTCTTTCCAGCTTTTGTGGAAGATCGTTTTATTAACATTAAAAAGTGACGTTGTTTGCTTATGTTTTGTAATAATAAATATGATTTCTTTAAAAATATTATGTCCCCTTCTTAAGTATTAAAATTAAAAAAGTATTTTGGTACATGCATCATAAGATATATATTTATGGGCTTAAATAGATTTTTCTTCGTATACCCTAAAATAGAAGTTGTTTCGTTATTCATTTGTTTCCATGCGTTTTTTTAATAATTCTTTCATGTGTTTAGCTGTTTTCCAATGTAACAGATAATGAAGCGGAAAAATCGACCTTGGTTGGTTAATTTAATAACCATTATTTAGTTCTGGACTTTTTTAAACATTTTTCTCGCATTTTCTTAGAAATGTTTCCTTTCTTTTTTTCTTCCACTTGCGAAACACAAAAAAGCAGAAAGTTTGGAAGATTCTGGTTGCAATTTGTATAAATAATTAAATTGTCTCCATCCGGTTAAGCATAATATAAAGACAATTGCTTACAAAATTATTTAATAAACAATGTCTAGACTAATATTTGTATCAACTGCCAAAGAAAACTCTTTATGAAATTTAGAAAGGCCAGATTAAGTTTACTATTCTATAATAAAGACAACAGAACGTAAAATATCTTCGAATGAAAATAAGTTGATTCAAAATGATGTTCTCACGGTATGTGTAACTCCTATTGTATTGGCCATTGTATGAGTATTAAACTGTTAAGGTATTAGTAATGAATTTCAGACAGATTTTGATAATTTTCTTAAATTTCAAGTTTTTTCATTAAATCATTTCGAATCCATTAATTGTCGTTGGACTTTTAATTATTAAACTATTTCGAAATTATGGCATTAATTTTTTACTGAAGAATAGGTTACTATTATCTGGGCAGCAGCCGTTTTCAAACATAATGTGGCCGACGTAGTCGAGTGATTTAGTGTCGCTAACTCGTAATTGGCGTTATTGGCCAATTGGGTAGTATTGGCCTCTGTAAAGCATCGCGTTCCACATGCCGAGGATCACAATTCCTCCCTTGATATGAAATCCTCGAGATAGGTCAGATGTGATTTGACCGATATTAAAAATTGCGATTTTCATCGACATTAGTCAATTGTGTGACAATTCTAAGAAAATAAGAAATTCGCAATTAATTTTTTCGCTTTTTTTTTTAAAAAAAAATAAGGTTATCAAAAAAAAAATATATATATATATATATTCAATAAAAAAAAATTCTCTTAAAAAAAAGACGGGAATTAACTGTTAAGAAATAAACTTCATATTAGAAAGATAATTACAGCACACCCGAATGTAAAAGGAACATGTTAAAACTTAGGCATTATTGGGTTGTCTCCTCTCTAGATTGTATATTGTATATTGCAACTGCGTAACTTTTTTAATTTCATTGTTAAAGCGGAATCCTATTAAGTTGGTATGACACTCATATTTTCAATGTGTAATAGTTTTTTGACATTATAATAATTTGCTTAAATGGGGTTCCTTATTATATTCTTATACCATCCATAAAACTTAATCAAAAATACTCTCTTCAAATTTTCTTTATATTAATATAAATAAATCATCTCAATGATGAAATTTTTTAAAGCAAATTACATCATATAAACTCATTTTTAAATAAAGAATTTAAAAAAATGATAGAATAAAATATAAGTGGTTACTGAAATGTAACACTATTAAAAAAAGTTAATTCCTTTTTTTTTTGAGGAAAAATACCAACATTTTTTTTTTTTTTAAAAAAAGGAGAGTTTAAAAAATATTAAAACTAAAGCAAATAACTTTCCATGGCATTTTAAAAATAATTAGATAATCAGAGAATATTTTAGAGTGTTTGTTAAAAATAAAATTATCATTTGGATATCAACTGTGAAAAAAAAATTAAAAAAGACACAAATGAAAGTAAAAGAAATTAAAACTGTTTGAAAGCTTTCAATTCCTTTTAACTTAAGAAAGCCCTTGTAGTATTTTTGAAATAAATTTCATTCTAATTAACTTTAAATTGTTCGTACAATTTCTCAATCAAGATTTATTTCACAAAAATATCAAAAATGTTTCCCAAATTTTAAAAATTCAATTTTTTCAGATAAAAAGTGCATCGAAAAAAGGGTTTAAAAGGGTAAGAAGACCCAATTCCCCCAAATATTAAAAATTGATACTTCTATTAATCTTTTACAATTTGAAATATCAAAGAATTATTAAATTAAGAGAAAAAAAATGCTTAGTAAATAAATAGGACAGTTCGCAAAGTAGTCCGAATGGGTTATGATTTTTTTTTAAAAAAATGCATCAGATAGTATTAAATATGAAACTGTATAGTTATGAGTGAGTAGAAAAACTATTGAAGCAGATTACTGAGGAATTTCCATTCATAATTCCACTACCAATTGATAATTCCATTTTATTTCGTATAATTCGGTAAGTGAATATTAACGTTGCACTGTTCAGCTACACGAGGGCTTTTGGCGACGGACTTCGTCATTTTGAACCATGGTCAAGTGACGTGGATGACACCTGAGATGGCACCTCCCTCTCCCAACTACCACTCCACACAAACGGGAGGCCGTTTCATCTCTCGACAGATTCGCATAATTCTGAGACTGGAGTTTTGGATTTAATTCTTGGGACTAAAAGGACAAAGAATACAAATATTTAATAAAAACTCTGAAGAAGGCCTAAAATACACATTAAAGAAATAGTTTTAAAAAGTATGCTTCAATTATTCGTACGACACCCAAAGGTGGCCACGGTCACCGAATAGTCATGGTCGAGATCCTATTACTCGCATCGTTTCGGTCGAGTCTTGGTGCCATTAATGACTCACCACTTCGAGAGGTTGATGCACGTTATATCTGTCTATTCTTAAAGTCCTCATGCTGGTGTGGTGTTGTAGCGTAATAAAACCGAAAGGGGGCCTCCCCTTTTTGTTTAAAAACCCCTCGTGTTCCCCCTTGACGTCAGGGTTGGTTAAATATCAGTCTAAATCAGTGCTTCTCAAACTTTCATCCATTTCGACCCAATACTCAATCAGAATTTTCATCACGCCCTTCTTCCATACAATAAAAATATTTTGAATTCAATAATACTATATTTTGATGTTAAGTTTTCAATACGATTTTAACTTTTAAGTGTCACTGACGTATATATACGTCTCGCTCAGCCAACACATTTATTGTTCTGGACGTATATATACATCGTTCTGAATTACAATCTTTTCTGTGCATTGCTATCCATAAAATTATTCCGAAGACTTTGGAATGCAATAAAAGAACTTTGAAAGAGTTTGCGAAGAATTTACTTATTTCAGAGGATTTCTCATTTATTCCTTTTCTTTCCCCCACCCAGCCTTCCAATACGTCACATGCGCCACTCACAGCGTTCTAAAAAGGTGTCTGGGGGTCGTAACAATCGGTTAAAAATTAATTATAAACAAAAATTAGAAATAATTTTTTTTTTGATAAAATTTTTTATATATGATAAACCGGGGTTACTGGTAATTAAAAATTTGTTCTTAACTTATATTATTAAATTAACTATAAAATGCATTGTCCAATAATGATAGATTTATAAGTGTATTATATCAATGTAAATATGTATTTGATTTTTTATTATGTAAGAATGTTTTTTTTGTTTACTTTCAGTAAATCAATTATTTTTTTAAAAATAATCTTTTGCTTTCGACTTTTCTATATGCTCGCGCACCCTGTGATAGAGGTATCACGCCTCCCTGGGGCGAGGAGAAAACGCTGGTTAAAAAAATACAGGAGACCCATAAATCAAATTAAAATGTAAGTTTTTTGTTATGGTCTTTTTTTGCCAAAAACTCAAATTAGGCAGAACTTTCTCAGTCACCATTTTTCTTACTTTCAAAACACAAATGATGATGGTTTGAGACAAATTGAGTGAAACCGTAGATATATAATGTAGACTACCCAAAGCAAGAGAGAAAAGCAAAGGGAGCAGGGGAGATGGAATGACAGAGAGTGGAAAGTAAACAGGTTGCAAGCCACGTGATCAATATTTATCAAAGACTGTCGATAGATGTTTTTTAGTAGAGCAACCCACCCCCGGGGCCTTTTTTATGGCCCCGGGCTCCCGTTTTACTAAGGTTAAAAATTTAAGAACATTGTATTAAAAAAATTTAGGAAAAATTTTATCAAACATCCCATATAACGATTTTACTATCGATGTGGGGCAGGAATACGGATAATTTGTTTCCTTTGGAAAGTAAGGTTTAAGTTCACAAAAAATGAATAGAGATTATTTTATGGGGGGGAAACAATTTTTTTAAATTTAACTCAAACCCTTCAAACAAAAAACATCTAAAGAATATTTGTAATTTCAAGACGATTGGGGTCTTGACTGTTTCGTAAATTTGTCATGAAAATGCTCTATATTTAAAACATATAATTTTGCTCATTACTATACCACTAAGCACAATTTTCAATGCCTTCTTTTTTAAGCGACAAAAAAATTTGGGGGGGTTGGGATCATTTGGGAAATCGAAATGACCCCATAACAGGGTAAAAAAATGCATTAAATCTCTTTTTTATTTTGTGAGTTGAGTTTGATGAAGTTCAATATAGTTTTAAAATAAAATCCAAAATATTAATATTTTTTAAAAATTTCTGCATTTTTTCTGCGTCCCCCCCCGCCTCCCCTTTCCTATTTGCGCCCGCGCCATCAGTTGTCCCTTTTGGGGCTCGGCTGAAGAAAAAGGGGGTCCCTGTCCTAGAGGTTAATGGCACGAACTCGTGGCTGGAGCTTCATGAGATCGACCCTTGTGCCGCTGAAGACTCGCTGGGGAGGGCCGATGCAAGTAATCTGTCGAGGCTCAAACGTCCTACCGTTGGTGTGGTGTAGAAATTGGGTAGGAAGGGGGCAACACAGGTGTATCTTCACCGTGGTTCAAAATGTCGAGATTCGACGTCGGAAACCCCTGTGAAATGCGCCCGTTCTCGGTTTGGGAGAGGGAAAGTATCGGATATATCGGAGTTTTTAAAGTGGGAAAAACTCCTCGAGGATAAAAATGCCCCGGGGAAACCCCTTTTTTTTAACTGTAGAAAAATAGTTTCAATCATATACTTTCAAAACGAAGGAAAAAAAATTGGAATTCACTTTTTGTTTGGCGAAGATGTGAGTTCCATCTTTCCATTTGCGTGAAGACTGTGGGGAAGCGTCTCTGTAGGGGTCCACGGAAGAAGCGTTCCATAACGGAACTGCTCGGGAGAGACAGAATGCGTTTTCAAAAAAGAAACTGGGTCAAATTTATCCTGCTTTGAGGAGAGGAAGACGAATGAATTTGTAACGAAAAGTCGTCGCCTGAATTATGAAAGAGGTTTGAATTCCGGCGAAATCCCTTAGAGAGATTTCGAAACGAGGAAAGATTTGTTTGTTTTGAACGACTCTCTTCTAATCTTCTAGGTCCCAAAGCGCTGTTTGTAGTTTAGAATTCGCTAGAAGGAAATTATGACACACAACCATTAGAGAAGAGTATATTTCATGAATTATAAAAAAAATCAAGTCGTCGTCTTACGCAAAACAGCTTACCTTTTAAATTGAATGAGATGATGGAATACAACCCGTGGACCCAAAGAGAGAAGGTGTTTCCAAGAACGTTAAGGGGAAAGCATGACAAAATGGAAATGAATATTTGTATAACAGGCTGTAGTAAATTATAATCTGATTTGGCCCATTTTATAAAATGTTTTCAGTTAGTCTTTTCAGAAATGTCTTCTCTTACGTTTAGTCGCTTATTTTACTTTATATTTCTCTCTATAAAAATATTTTCTTACTACTGTAATAAATTTATTTATACATAAGGTATGGTTAGTAAAAATGGATCGTAAAAAGTTGAATTAAATTGAAGAGGAGAGCCAAAATAATGTTTTTCCGTCCTACCTTCCAGCGTTTTATCGAAAAATCCACTTACGTCATAGATTGTGATATTATAGATTTCTCCAGTAAATTCCAGAACCATCCATGTAATCGCCAAGTCGAAAATAGTCGCAACCATAGTCTCTATGTCACCAAATTGAGTCGCCAAAAATGATGCCAACTTGGATGTATATTCAATATTTCGCTTTGTTTCCATTGAAACTTGGCGGCGCGTTTCTTGCTTTTTTGTTATAAAATAAATACAACAGAAACTAATATTGACTACATCACAGGGGCAAAGTTTTGAAAATGTCGTTTTATGTGTAATATTGAAGAAAATAATATTTACTCATGGACAATTCTATGCTGCACTGTCAGGGTGCAGAAACAAAGAGGGAAGAAGTATTTTTTACAATTTAGAGGTAAAGGTGATCAGGAACATTGTTTTTGAAGAGGTACAAAATTAAATTACAAATTCAAATGCGTAGATGAAGACTCCAAATTAATTTTTTTCCCTACATACAATATGAAAAAAAATAAACCTAAGTATTAGATGTAAATGACGGTTTTACACTTTGAGCAATGTGCATGGGCAGTTGTATAATTTGAACAATGGAGGTTGGTCCAACGTTAGGTGGACTGGGGGGACACAACCCCCTCCCACCCCTGTTTAATTTTTATCTTTACGTGAATTGGACAATTTATCTGATGGTTGAAATTTCATTACAGCGACAAATGAAAATGTATGCTTATAAACATAAATAAACCTGTAGTATAACGTGAATTTCCGAATGCAACCTTTCCGTACTTTTGCCGAGAATACGTTTATTCTTAAAAAATTCGTATTCTTAAAAATTGAAATCCACTTATGATTCGCATTAAAATGATGTAATTTTTAAACATTTCACCATGAGGGTGAAAATGTTTTCATACGAATGAAAACATTTGCAAATAAATTACTGTAAAATAAACAACAGACACTAAAATGATAATTTTATCATATTATTAAATTATTATCTCGTCCATCTGTTTTTTCCCCTGATTATATTTTTCCTACCTCCTACACCAGCAAAATGGGTAACCACGTGATTATTGACCTATGTTCCATGCCCTGGAGGAAAAAAATGCGGTGCTTGATGATTAAAGGCATTCAGACATCCCAATAAATTGACCTGACCAGTGCAGCTGAAGGGTTAGGAATCAACAAAAGTGTCGTTTCGCTCGTTTGGAAAACCTTCCTAACGATCCGTAAAGCTACTAGAAAGGATGGTGAAGGCATCCAAGGAAAACAACTGCAATGGGTCACTCATATATCGTCCCGCATGCGAAAAGACCACTCAACAGCCACTGTGAACGTCAACAGGGTGAAAAGTGTCGCGGTTTACTACGGCCAGATGCCATCATAACGGTGGCCTATTCACCCACCTTCCAGAATGCTGCATCCGTGTAGAGTAGAAGTGATGAGAGGGTTTGCCATTTCAGGTGTTGGCCTCGTCATTTGACCATGGTCCCAAATGACGGAGTCCGTCTCTAAATGCCTTTGTGTAGTTGAACACTGCGACATTAATATTCATTCCAGGGTGCTGCATCCCTTTAGAAGTTGGCCATCGGCGGCACAGTTTAGAGTAGTTTAAGGAGCACAAAAATTAGACATTTCTTCAATGAGTTCGTGTCCTCTTTACAGATGAAAGTCCTTTCAGTGTCCCATGCGATTCTGAAAGCCAGTTGATTTTTCCAATTCCTACTATTAACTCACTCTCTCCATTTATTTATTTGTTTATTTATTTATCTTGGTGGAATTTTCAATCGTTAATAAAATACATTTTAAAGTGCTCCATTGAGCTGAAATTTTATATACATGATTATTTTGGATGA
Organism: Trichonephila inaurata madagascariensis; assembly: GCA_019973955.1. Lineage (NCBI taxonomy): Eukaryota > Metazoa > Arthropoda > Arachnida > Araneae > Nephilidae > Trichonephila > Trichonephila inaurata. Next base: position 65,752 of record BMAV01027441.1, on the reverse strand, counting down.
CAATACAGTAATTTAATTATAATTAGTAAAAATTAATTGATTAAAACTAATTATTTAAAGAATTACAAATACAGCCACGGGCCGCATGCAGCCAACAACGAACATTTTTGAGGCCCATCCAGTATATCGGCACACAATAATACAAAATAAAATAGCAAAATTTCTCCATAAATAGGAAAGATAGTTGCAGAGAAGGGATCTCAAAAATCAGGAGGTAAACTTTACATTTTTCTAGTTCTTTTATTTATGTTTATTATATTGTGTGAAGCTCCCGTCCGTGGGGACATCATTTCTACATTATCTACGCGACTTGTTTTTGTGGGGAAGAATGAAGTACCACTCAAATCATTCACTTTTAAAACCTGTTTATTAAGGTCTTAGCTTAAACACAACACACAACAATAATAATTAAGTAAGTTGATCTAGAATGAGAAGACGCAACACGTATTACCAAATAGTCGCGTACTTGACTACTGAATCTAACTTTATAGCTTAAGGTCTCTATCCGTAATATACGTCTTTTCCTTATAGCTTATATAAAACTGCTTACCGCTATATCCTAGATAATTAGCTACGTTCTGTATCTGTTCTGATGTGGCTTTAATCTGACAGTATTCCTTAAGGCCTCGAACCCACCTTTGGTTCGGCAGTACCGGCACTGCTAGGGAGTTAGGCTTCTTCTAACTTTATCTCCCATCACTTTACAGCTAACTCTCCACTCAGCGACTTCACTTCCCACTTAACAATCACTTCTGCGCATAGACATAGATCCAGACATCGACTCCGCTCTACTGCTAACTTCCAATATATATATATATATAATTCCTAATTTACATAACCACATTCTTCTTCTTGAGTTGGTTGGAAAGAATTGCCATTTCAGCCCCAAAGAAACCCCAAGACGACATTAATAGAAATCACGATGAAAGACCGGTCACAACTGTACTATTTGAAATAAATGTTCGTTTCTATGAATATTGATTTTTTTTTTTGCGGCCCACCTACATTTAAACCTGATTTGTTTGACAAAATTTGCCTTTAAGTTTGACACCCTTGATTTAGATGATTTAAAACACATACATGATTCAAAATATTGACCGCTTTTTGTCGTTCACGTCGCATTTCCAAGCAACAAGAATGTTGTAAGCGGCAAACTCGTAATTCTGAAATATGGTCAAACAATGTTACATGCGGAATGCAACCCATTCCCCAATCTTTCAGACTACGTGATTGTGAGGACTTAGAAGATATTAGATTTAGCTAACATCAAACTCTTTACACGATAAGACTTAAGACGCAAAAACCCTTTAATGTAATAATTATATCATTTAAAACAAATCAAAGTAAAATGCTTTAAAAAAACACACTTAGTCTTAAAGCACGAATGGGACTATATATTCTTATTGATATATAAATGGAATTTTTTAAAAATAAAACGGGCAATTCTGTTGTAAAAGGTTAATGTGTTAGTGACATAATTTGAATAGATATTCATATGAAATGGACACTTTAATTGGTGCAGGCATAATAAGGTAATTTCATTACGCTACTATTTTAATTCATGTTATAATTGACATTCAGAAACACAAAAGTTCTTTTTTTTTACATCTTCACTAAAGTCAGTGGAATAGTTTGTTTCTTAATTAAAGTCTTAGAACTAATCGAAGTGCACTTTCTTTTACTTCACTGTTATTTCATTGTTGCTAGACAAACATTTAAAAAAGATTTTTCAACGGCTCTACTTGTATATTTCAAGATGTTCGGAAATTTAATCACATTAAAAACAAAAAAAAAAAACCCCAAACGAAAACTGAAATTAAATTAGATCGAAACAACTTACAACGTTTTGTTTCTTTTAGTTTCTGAAGGTAAAATGAGTATCGAAATTATAATGTATGCTCGCGCATTTCTTCAGAAAATTTCATAACTTATAATTTGATATTTTAGAGAATATATAAACCCTAATACAAATCTCTTAAAAGACTCTATACCTTTGGTGACGTAAATAATTTTAAAAATTTTTAACACGCATACAGTCAAAAGTCAGAAATAAAGAAAAGTGATTGTCACGGGAAATTTTCGAACGTGTGTTCAAGGTCACAGCGACAGACGAAGTGTTGTCGGACGCATTCAAAAAACCAGTGTTTTAAAAGAAACTGCGGAAAACGATCCTGCCTTGAGATCATTCATAGATCGGTGTTTAACAAAAAAGATTTAGAGTTCAGAAAAAAATCAAGGGATTGAGGTTCGGAACATAAACCATCCAAGTTCACCGTGCAATCCACCTAAAGAGATGTGTAGCATGGAGACACCACAATCGAAAATTCTGCTACAGCACCACGTGTATACGTGCAGGTTTTTTCAACTCTACTACGGCCCACCAAATCCTTACATATTTTTGGCAACTCCCCTTGCCTGGCTAATCATCCTCCCGACGGCAACTGTTAGCACGGTTTTCACTTACTAAACGTTATTTGTTACCCCATATTCTGTGTTCTTCCTGAATCAGTCGGTCGAATTCGGCAATACTCTGAGGAATAGGTAATGTAATACATAGGCTTTATACTTACGGTGGCAACCGCATATATATATATATATATATTCGAACACATCTATATAACGAACCTCTGTATTGTGAATTTTTCTATATAGCGAACATTTTCCTGGGACCTTGAACATTTCGCGATATTCTTCGTAAAATAACCTCTCTATAGCGAAGTGCATTTTCTATATAAAGAACTTTTTCTTCTGTGATTCAATTTTTTTTCTCCCTGTTTTAAAGTATTTCTGAACATTTCAAGTTATTCTCTCTTTAACACATTTTATGGTGTACATAAATCTTGAACTAGTTTCATTAGATCCTAAATCGCCGAGAGCAATAGAGTTCTGGACGTTTCATCCAAGAAGTGCAATCCTTAACCCCCCTTGTCCAGTTCACTAGAAACATCTTCGATATACCCTTTCACACTCAGTGGAGTTGTCCCGTGTCCCCATGTTGTAGTTATAAAATAATGAATGTTTAATATTACTTGTATGCTTTAAATAAGAAAATGACCTTAAAATTCATTAATTTTAATGTAAAACTATTCTCTTAATATTGAAAATACACAGTTCGACATTCTTTTTCTTGTTTTCCTTGCAGTTTTTTTTTTTGATGGGTAAGATACATAAAATTTTGTAGAGGATCTCTGCTCCATGAATGGAATCTGCGTACCAAATTTCCAGATTGTACGCCTATTAGTTTAAACAAGAATATAATTATCTATAACGCTCCATAAGCCCCCACAACACCACTTGGGGGTCAATTTTCGTAAAACCCATTTTGCAGCGGAACCTCTACTCTATTAAAGAAATCTGAGTACCACATTTCAAGACTATACATGTTATAGTTTAATAATGGAACTAATTATCTATAACGCCCCTTGGGGTACGATCTTTGCGAAATCCATTCTTAGAGGATGTTTATTCCATGAAAGGAACCTGCCATCTGAATTTAGGTCTATAGGTTTAATAGTAGGTTTACCTATCTGTAGGTTTAATAGTTCCGGAGATATCGTGATTAGTCAGTGAGTGAGTGAGTCGCTTTTCTGCTTTATATATATAGACGAAGAAAATAACTCGCCGAGTGAGGGAATATTAACGTCGCACTACTCGATGGCTTTTGGCGATGGACCTCATAATATTGAACCTTGGTCAAGTGACGAGGACGACACCCACCTCTCCTAACTTTCACACAACGCCAACGGGAAGACGTTTGAGCATCGACAGACTTAACGTGCATCGACCCCCTAAAGGGCGGGAATAACTCACCAAGTCCACCAATTCATAATATTAGTATAATTTTTAAATTAATTTGGAGTTAAAACAATTTTTAATCGTTTAAAATTTGGGGTTTCTCTGTTTTTTTCAAGAAATTGGTGATTGTGTAAAAATTCTTACGTTTATCCAACCTATTGGTAAATTATATAAAGCGAACCAAATGGTTGACACAGGGGAAACGGGGGGGACAATTTGGCGGTTTTTAAAAGAGTTGAGATTCGGGTAATACGAAAACCGTATCTTCCCGCCTTTTCGTCAAATTAAAAAAATTTCTCTAGGATGGATTTTCAGGCAAATTTACTGTAGAAATTTAAACTTGGCTAATTGCCCAAATTTCTTAAACGAATGGAGTTTGCATATTTGCGTACAGGTGTTAATGAAACCTCCGAAAGGGCGTACAATTTATTCCCTATGGCTAACTAAAAAAACCGAGTGGTCTTTTGGAATAACACAAGATATGAACAGATCCTTTTTTACTATTTTATAACTGGTTTCACCTCGGTAGCCTTAATACTTTTTCTGGGGCAAGAATTATCCCCAAAAGGATTTTTTTCACAAGAAAATTCCAAAAAAGACTTTCTTTCTGATGACCTTTATTTTTTCCGAAATTTTGTGCCGTCTTACAATTTCTTATTTAAGTTTTCATCCTTCTTTTTTTACTTTGAAGTTCTGGAAATTGGTACTTACGATTGGTTCACTTTAAAATGTCAGAAGCTTTCTCTCCTTTTCTACTTTTTTGCTTTTGAGTTTTCGATTTTTCATGAAAGTGCATTATGTTCTTTCCCTTTAAATTTTCCTCGGCTATCTAAAAAACAATACGCCCAAAATAAAAATGGACTTCAAAAAAAAAAGCTTGATGGCAAATCAGAGACGGCATTGATGAGAGAAAGGACACGTCCTTTGTTATTCTTCCACTTTGTAACGATATTTCAGTCAAACTCAATGATCATTCAAAGTCTCTTCCTGTTGTGTACTTCCTGTAAGTTACACGACCCAAAGTCGTAAACCCCAAGAACCTCCTGTTTTTTGCGGCCCAAAAAGTTTTTTACATACCATAAAGGAAAAAACCCTTTTCCAAATCCTTTGTGTTAAATTCTAAAAATTGAATTGGTGCAAAATTTTAAAAATCATACAAATTGGCTATACATTTTTTCGTCAAATCTTCAGTGCTTTTAACCCACAAACCAAAATGAACACTAAGAAATTTCAAAACTGCCCCAAATCGAGTTTGTGAGGACGTTTTATCAAAAATTTAATCAATAGTATTCTTGTTGAAAATTGACTTTGGGGGTTTTTATCCCTGTAAAAAGGGGGGTTTTTTTTTTGTTGATGTTTCACACAAAAAGATTTAACACAGATTTTGAGCATACAATTTTTTTTTAATAACGGACATTTTGATAAGGATGCCCTCGGTTTCACATGATTTTGAAATCGTACTAAATAGATCTTTAGCGGTCACTCTCACCCTATCGTATTGTAATAAAATGGATTTAACTTTGCGTTATTTTACAAATATCTGGAGGAAAGATCCTTTGCGTATTGATATTGCTGATATATATTTTGCCCAACAAGCAATCAACTGGCTGATTTCCAAGTACCTTACGCTTCATTTCCTAGAATTCCTTTTTTTTAAATAAGGAAAACTGTCAGTTGTAATGTATCAGAAAGTTGTCTTTCTGCATATTGTGACGAAGCATATCTCCTTCCCCTATTTTCCAACAGATCCCTTGCCCCTTGCCGACAGAAGCTGCGAAAATTCCAGGCATTTCCTTAATTGCTGGGAAGGAATTTCGTAACTGGGTGGTCGAGTTTCGGCACCTTTTTTCCCAGCTGACCGGACTGTCAAAAAAAGGCGCCTTATCATTGTTTATTCATTTTCCCACAACTCGTTGGCGACGGCGCGTCTGAGAACGTACAAAGGTGCACCCAGCCTCGGCGCTTCTTTGAGTCTAGCGAACAGGAAATGAGACCGGAAGGCAGCAGAAGGGTAAGAGATCAAGACAGCCGGGACCGGAAGGCGGCAGAAAAACCAGAGGGTTTGAGGCCGACAAAGAGATGAGAGAGAGGATAAAACAGGGTGAGGGGTCCGGAGAAAAGACTGGATTTTGAAGGGAGCGTTCGGACGTTCCGGGGCGATAGAACAAGGCGATAACGAGACCGGCGGAAGCGGTCTCCTGGTTGGAAAATCAGGAACGGAAGAGAGTGCAAAAGAGACTCGAAATCGTTACGGACCCTTTTGATATTGAACTGTAAAAGAATATATCATTTTATTTATTTATTTTTTTTTGATGATTTTCATATTGAAATAAATAGTTAACCAAGAGCTGAGTGACATCATTACAACATGCTCCATAAACCTCAAACTGGTTTATTCTGTCGTAGGTTTATTACAATTCATTATTACTGGCAATTGGTGATTTTAGATATTTTTTGTTCACTTTCATGGTTCCTTGAAATGGAAAAGTGGCCCTTTTAAAAAAAAAATTATGCCCAAAAATAGAAAAAATATAAAAAATTCAAGATTACGAAATTCTATAAATTTTTTAAAGATTTACAATATTTCATTTCAGTCTAACTTGGCACCGTTGAGAAAAATATACAATGAACCAATCTACTTGAAAAATAGTTGTAATTTTTTTTTAAAATTTAAATCCAAGCAAATCCATAGAAATTTGTAAGAAATGTAAAACATTATAGAGATTGGGATTTTAATAATATATTTCAAATTAATCACATGTTAAAAACACTTAGTTTTTTAACAAAGTTAATTAATACAGTCAATAAAGCAACGTCATGAAATTACAGTTTGGCTGAAAACCGATTTTCGACGTCGAATTTTTCTCATTCATTGTTATAAGTCATTTTGTTGAAGAACTTTACACACATTGTTATGGAAAATTCCGATCCTTTGTTACCAGCGTTACAAACCCGAGCGTAACAATGCTTGACTTCTTAAAACGCATCATTCAAGCTCACACTCCTGCAAAACGTGCCTAAAGAAGTTATCGCTTCAAAAATGCTAAATGTGCATTAAATATTTTTGAGAAGTTAAAGTCTTTTTTTTTTTGGTCTTTCAACGTGTGCAATTTTTAACGTACTATATTTCATTTGAGTGTACTTATAAAAAATTACCTCTTATTAAATATGGGTTGCATAATGTAAAATGATGTAATTTTTCTTTTTATTGCTTGCGTTATTGACAACTTTATTTATATATAATATGTATATGTAATCTTCATTTAAACTAAAACTTATTTTATTAGTACTTTTCTCTTTTATTAGAACCAAGCTATTCCTTTTACACGTATTCTTAATCTAGTGAAACTCAATGCGTCATAAATCCATTTGTTTATATTAAAATAAAATGAGTTCATTTTCTTTTTCATTTTATTTTAGCTCGAGAAGAAAGACGGGATTTAAATTTTTTCACAAACTGAACACTTTAACATAAAGCCACGGCGTTTCTCACGAAAGGACGAAGAATTTGAGGAAATTACTTGTTTTGACGTATTTTGGGTATTAAACAACTGATTTTAAATATAATTTTAATATAAAACAACTAATTTATAAACATAAATTCCTTAAGAATTTATGCATGAACATAACTGAGGAACCGCTTGAGAACAATGAAGCAGCCGAACAGGTGGAAGAGAGGGAAAGAAGGAAAGTGGAAATCGATTTTGAGTTGCACAAGTTGAAACTAAAACTTGAAGCACAAGAAAAAGGTATCCGAACACGTTGAAAATGACCAAATACAGTCAAGACAGATATTTTTGTTTTTTATTGTATTGAATAGAGCTATCTTTTGGCTTTACAAAAAATACTTTGTTTTCATTCTACGATTCCTAGAGACCAAGTTACAATCAATTTTATTAAGTTAGAAAAACCGGGAGTGGGTCTTTGATCTACCAGAAGTGGGCTCTTAAATTGTTCAAAATCTATCATAGAGTCTCATAACTCAAAATATTACAAATGTATTTCTATAACACTTTTTCAACCTGATATTTATGCTATTTTCTAGACAATGTTTTAAAATAGTTCTTATATGAATACTTTTTGAGTCAGGGCTTGTTATTTAAATAATGGTCTCATAAAGAATGTGACTTTTCTTATAATGTTTACTCAATCAGCTCTAAAATTTTCAAATTTTAATAAAACATTAAAATTTTAGTACATTCTCTAGGTAAATGTATCTAATTTGTTTGGGTAATACTTTTACTAATATAAGTTTATTATTTTTGTTTCTAATTGCTTTGAAATTTTAGAAAAATTGCTGAAATTTCACATATAATTGTGATTTTTGTGAAATTTCAGCAATTTATTTTAAATATTGTTGATTAAATATTAGTATTTATTGCTATTGAGTCTTAAAAAAGCATTTATAATGTTTAAATATGTTATTTTGTTAAAAAGTACTCCGAACGTGTTTGGATACCTTGTTTCCGCAAGGTGAAGACACTGGTATCTCTCAGCAGCCGAGATTAGAATTGAAGAAGCTGATTCCCAGGTTTAACTTGAAAGAAGATGGCATGGCAATATTTCCGAAACTATTTGAGAGACAGCTGAATTTTTGAAAAAAGTACCCTATATAACCTATGGATTGTTTATCTAATTGGAGCCCTACCGAGTGACAGAGCCACACTCATAGCCGGATGAAGAAGCACTGGACTATGTGAAATGCTTTTGAGGAGATTCAAACCATCTGATGAAAAATTCAGACATTTCCGGCAACAGAAGAAAGTTCAAGAGAGCACTTGAAGAGATGATTACTTTGAAATAAAAAGTTATTTCGAAGGATGGCTAAGCGAACCGAAAGTTGTGAAGTTCAACCAATTGATGAATTTAATTATATCTGATCAAATTAAAAGACGCTTACCTCCCGAAGTTAGAGACCGTTTTTTAGACGACTGGTCTGAGTGGGTGTCACCTTCTGAATTAGCTGACAAGTTAGACGTCTTTTGAAACATTCGAAATACTACTCCTCCAGTAAAGAAGGCGTTCCATTTAAGAGAATACCCTTCTAAACCTTGTTCTTAAAAAATAAGTTCATTTGATAGCAGATTTAACAGATTCAAACAAGCTGGTTCCATATCATCTTTCAATAGAGGTGATAAACTGAAAACATGACAAACCAGAAAGACCTTCAGTATCGTGTATGGAAACAGCGGTTTCCAACTTGTCGTTTTCCAAGTCACCCTATCTTTTTCAGCGTTGATTTCTTTTTAATAATTATGTGGGAGGAAATTAAGTAAACTTATATAAAATTCTTGGAAATTTCACAATATGATTTTAATGCCGGGAATTAAATCGAGTGAGTGAGTGTTTGCTAGTGTCACATTATAAAGCAATACGAGAGCTATTGGCGACGGACCTCGTAATTGTGAACCATGGCCAAGTGAAGGGCACGATACCTGAACTGACACCCACTCCTCTAACTACTTCGGCAACGGGTGGATCGACAGAATTTCCGTGCATCAGCCTCTTTACACGGTGGCTCTTGCGTGGCTCTAGAGCTTGAACTCATGATGCACAAGCCCACGAGTTTGTGATCGTTATTATTAAGCTTTAACGGCCACGTAATTAAACCAAACAAATGCGATTAAAAAACCGGTAAAATAATTTAAAAATATGTTTTCTTAAGAAAAAATTTTTTTTTTAAAAAAAATTCGTTACATTTTTACATACTAGAGGCCGCCTACTGCATACTAGATGCCTCCACAAGTCTTTGGAATTCTGTTTTTGGCCATCGCCTGCGGAGAAGCATCCCTGAAGGCCTTTACTGCTTCCAACATCCTTAAAACCGTTGCTTGTTGCGTTTCCTTCAAAGTTCTGAAACTTTAAACTCCAAAACCGGGGGGCAAAAGGGGGCTTTTTTTTCCCAAAAAAAATGTTTTTCCTGAGAACCAAAACCATTTTTTTGGACCCGGTGCTCATCGAAGCATGAATGAAATGCAGGCCTGCCTGAAAACCCCAAGAGGGGGGGTGGTGGGTTTTTTCCCCACTCCCGGGTTCATTCTCGTTTTTAAAGGAAAAAGGGGAGGGCTATTTCAAAACCAATCCCCTGAGTGACACAACGGCGTCATTGGGGTTCTCTTTTCACAGTTTCCGGGAATTTGAAATGTAAAGGAAATTGAGACAGGCGTAGTTTATTTTCTTGGTAGGATGAATAGCGAATGTTTCATTATTAATGGACAAGAAAAAAAAAAGTGGAGGTTTATAATCCTTTCGCTTTGCGTCACTGGATGTTATTTTCTAAACTGTTACCTTTGGGGACAAAGTGAATAGCAACAGAATTATTTAAAGCATATATTTTTATCATATATACCTCTGGCACGTATATGGGTAGTTGAATGCCATAAAATGTGTTGGCATTTCCAGTCAATCGATAACTAATTCTTTTTCTCTCAATTCCTCTTCTCTCTATTTATTCACACTCTCTATATCATTTATTTATTTATCTTGGTGGTTTTTCAATTTTAAAAAAATTTTTTTTTGAAAAAGGGCCAAAGGGGCAAAAATTTTAAAAACCCTGATCATTTTTTTGGGGGACAAAAACAAAAATTTTATAATTTAAAAAAAAATTTGATTAAAACTAATTTTTTTATTGGGCCCCCAAGTTTGGGATCATTTTTTTTGGGCTTAGCACCCCTTTACTTGGTCCCAAAAAGGTTTTTTCACGTTTTTGCCCTTCAGTTGAACTAAAATTTTTAGAAAATTCTTTTTGGGTGAAATAAGATACTTTTTTTTATAATAAAAAACAAATGAATTAATTTTTTGTGATTTTTTGTCCTATGATATTCCCTTTTTTGTATCAATTTGTAACTATTTAAGAAAAGGAGCTAAAAAAAAAATTTTTTTTCGTTGATCTTTAAAAGGAAATTTTTTTAAATTTTTTTAAGTGATCCCCCCCACCTCTTTCTACTGAAATGAATGCGGGGTTTCTTTTTAAACCCAGTTGAAGCATGAAAATGAAACGTGATATTTTTTTAAAAAAGTAATTTTAAAAAAAAAGTCAATTTCTACTAAGACCCAAAAGAAAAATTTTTTTTTTGGGTTTCTTTTATTAAATAGTTCCCAAATTTAATATAAATAAAAATATAATATGACAAATCAAAATAAAATGAATCAATTCCAAATTAATTTTCATTAAAGTTTTCCAAAATTTTCCCAAAAAATCTCGTGTATATAAAAATTTCCCAAATTTTAAATGAATTTTAAAAAATGAGGAAAAAACCAAAGGTTTTGACCCAAGTCATAGAAAAATAACGTAGCTGTATCTGTAATTTTTAAAATTAGTTTCCCCAATTAATTTTAATTAATTATTATTAAAATATCGTATTTTTTTCCCCAAAAAAGTAGTGTATAGAAAATTTCAGCTCAAATGAGCACCTTTTAAAAAAAGTATTTTTTTTAACGATTGAAAATTCCACCAAGTAAAAATATATAGAGAGTTTGAGCTAATAGTAGGAATTGAAAAATAGACTTAGAAAAAAGAAAATCCTACACTAAAATTAAACATGAAATGTAGAAAAGGAAAAATTTTTTAAAGAACTAATTAAATAGCATAATTATCATTAGCATGATCTTAAAAAAAAAAAAATCTATTTTTTTCAGTGAATCGGGAAAACAATGAACAAATGTTCTATTAATCCCTTACTTAAATATACTTTGATTCTAAAAAGAAAATTAAAACAATTAAAACTTTAAAATAACAAAATTAAGATATACGGTATTAAAAAAAGTTACATTAAAAAATTAAAATAAAGAAAACAAAATATAATTTAAAAAGTTTCCTTTCAGCACCGGATATATTTGTACAAAACTGCCATATAACGACAAAAGAACTAGTATAAGCTAGAGATTAGGTGATATAAATCTTCTGATTAAATCCCTTTATAAAGGTTTTGACCTAGATTCCTCTCTTCCCAATAAACTACCTGTCTTTGCTTAAATTAATTCATGGATAGAATTGAACATTGTTAAATTACATCCAAAATTCACAACGCCGGATTGGGTCTTCTGAGCAAATTACCTATGATTTTAAGTGGAAATTTTAAAGTAGATTTTTCAAAAGACAAATCAAAACCTTTAGTTGATTTTTTTAAATCAAAATTTAATTTAATTATGTCAAATGATCCAAATGAAACACGAGGAAGTATGGAACAACGCTTGACGGAGTTTTTTTAAAGATATTTAAATAAAATCTTGAATCTAAAGGATTTATAACCTATTTCAGCTACCATAAACCTATTGTTTCCTTCTTAGAATACAATACATTCCCAAATATGATTGTATATTTCGCACAAAAATATCACTTTATGGGTACAGACATATGAATAAATAATTTTATGTGACAATACTAATATCCCCTTGTTTTTTATTCACCAAACTAATCCCTGAAATAGCATTACAAAATTTGAAGTTATCCCTTCTATCGTGTGATCATAAGCACAAACAATTTTTTTTATATTTCTTGTCTGTACTATTCTCCTCCAGGATTTGATTCATTATAACTTTCTGTCTATAAAGAGACGAACACGTATCCGCTCAAATGGAGCATCACTAGAAATGAGGCAAACATTATTAGCCTTCCTGTATGATTTTTTTTTTATCTCTTGAACAGAATAAACTTGAGTCTTATATTGGGGTTGATATTTCACCAGATTTGCAAATGAATTCAGTTTTATTTGTTTCAATGTTTTGATGGAGACAAAAATTCCATTTCGACATGACAAAAGTTTTTTTCCTTTTAAAAATGTATCATTACTAAGAATCAGTTGAAACAAAACCAGAAAACCAACTTTTTTCTAACATATTCCTGATACTATCTTCAGCAATATAAGACACACCACAAATTATTATCTAGAAGAAAAAAAAATATAATGATCATGATGTAATTAATACAGTTTTTCAAAATTAAAAAAATGTCAAAATATTTCCAAGTAATTTATTTTAATTGATTAAAATATTTTATTAAGAATTTAAATATGAAAACTGGTATGATATACTTTGTAAATAAATAATGAATAAATATTTTTTTCTTACAAATATTTATTATGTCATTGTTTGGAATCACAGATTTATTATAACACTCATTAACACATAATTTTGATATTTATTGGATTTCTTGCCCTTTAAGAAAACATTCAAAATGCAATACATCTAAAATTTGAGGCAGAAATATGAGCGAAAAATAAGCTTTATAATGCAAATAAGAACTTAAAGGGCTTAGGGTCCATAGGTATGGAAAGAAAGGTAAAAACGAAAAATATTAGCATTTATGTTCAGTTTAGCATTTCACACGCATATTCCAGACTTTTCAGTTGTATTTAATCATAACAGTTGCACAAATTTACCTTAAACATGATTAAGAAATGAAATTAAATTTATCAAACTGGTTCTAAGAAATAGAAAAGGTTTAAGAAAAACAATATAAATATCGTTTTAACTCCAACAATTCGACTCAAAAATGTGAATTCGTATTTATAACAAGGAACCATTTAAAAGTGTAAGCCACTTATGAAAGTCATTATGCTCAGATGGATGCCTATTTTTCTACAGAGAAATTCTAAGTAACTTATATTTAAATATACTTAAAAGATTTTAAAAGGCACATACACCTTTCTTCTACTTTTTATCTATACGATGATTTAAAAAAAGCACTGGAAAGTATTTTCTGTATGCATACGAAGCAGAAGTTTGAAACACTGTAGTTTAAATGTGCATGCATTTCGAAATCATGATGATATTGCATTTGTAAAATAAATATTTATAGTGTATAATATATATCTGAGAATTCAATGATTAACATCATCATCCATGGAACATCATTTTAATTTCATTATTAATTTGCTTGGATTCATTCATGTTCTGGCATCGCGGTAACCTAGTGTCATAATCGAGAAAATGTCCAGTATTTTTTTAATTATGCGTAGTTTCAAATTCCGATTTCAATAAAGATCCACTATGTAGAGAGCATAATGTTCGTTAAATGTACAAAATCTCTAAATCACATTGACGTGTTGTTAAGTTCGGAGAGTTGGCTATATTTAGGTGTTGACATTGTCACTTAACCGTGTTTCACAATACGAATTTAGCTGTCATAAGCCTTCATGAACCATCAAAGTTCGACGTGAAGATTTATTTTATTCAATCATGCTTTTTGTTTTTGTAGTCCCACCAACCTTCAGTTAAGTGGTTGTTTAATATGCAATGCAACACTGGTCAACAGTAGTCAGGATTCTAAATATTATTTATTACATCATTGAAAATAATATAATATATTTACTATAAATAAGTAAGTATTTATTTTATTTATAGTAATAAATATAACTTAATTACTATAAATAAAATATATACTTACGTTTTTCTTTACTATAAATATTTATAGTAAAGAAAAACGCAACACTTTGAAGGAAGTACTAGAATTTTTTTCTCCTTTTATACATCAAAAGTATCAAAAATTTCGAGTGCCATTGACTTAAAATCTTAAGATAAATTAATTAGTTATTATGTAAATATTATTTTATTGATATATTTTTGACCGCTTTTAGCTATTAAATTTCGGTAACATGAACAATTACTTATGACCGGCTGGGTGGCGTGGCTGGACTGTCGCTGGCCCTCTGCACCCAAGCTCGCGGGTTCGACCCCGGCGCAAGTCTGTAGATTTTCATGATGCAGAAAATCGACAGCAGCATGTAAAAGCTCCCTAGAATGTATGTTTGGCTTGAGTGCTCTTGAAAAAATTAAATCCTAGTACAGGTTCACGTTGTCAAAGCTCAGTTGCCTCCCTCTAGGGAGGAAACTAAGAGTCAAAATTACCTGCGGTGATTGGTATTCACCTATATGATGCCACACTAAAAAGAAATACCAGCTTCCGGGAATGTACTAGGTCTGCAATGGTAAAACACCAATCCGCAGCCCATTAGGAAAAAAAATCACTAACCAGCGGGAATTTGACTCGGTTTGAGAAACGGTGCAGCGGTGTCGTGGATATGCATTTGAGTCTCCTCCCAAACAAGCCTCTATAAGGACTCATAGAAAACGTCTGTATATAGGAGCACTTCGGTGACTGACTGGTATTGTAAATGAGTCGCAAAAGCCAATTTGGACTAAAGGCGGTATTGTGAGAGATTAACTCTAGTTCAGTAGTTAAGAATCAATCCGTTTATTACAAAAGACGGTTTCAAACATATTGTAATTAAATAACATGTTAAAGACTGTTGATAGAGCATTCATTATCGTCGGTTTAATATCTCGACCCTTTTTTTTTTATTTTTTTTACGGAAAATAAAAATTTCAGATCAGTTGAGTTTCCAAGCAAAGGCGAATTGTCATCTGCAATAAATTCTATAACTATGCAAGGGATTACATTTATCATAGTTTTAGGCCTTAAGCCAGATTGTTGTTTCAAAAAGATTTTTTTTAAAAAATTTATTCTATTGATCTCGAGATATTTGTGATATTATTTCCCTCTACCACGAAAACAAGATTATTTTTTGAATCTCACTCTAAATGTAGACTAGCTTTCCAAAAAGAAAAAACAAATGTTATATTTTCTTTTCAATTGGCAAGTTGCCACTATTGCTTGTTCACTCGGACAATACATGTCTTTCCGGCTAAATTGTTGAAGGCTGTTTTGAGTAGTTCCTTATTACGTTTTAATAACATTTTAATTTGCTATTAATTTGAATAATGTTTATCATAGAGTTGTTTTTTTCTGAACTATAATGTTTGAAGCGTTTTCATTTTGTCAATCTTTTTGGTGATAAAGTATTTGCATAAAAATTAAAGGCCACAGTATTTTTCTCACTGCTGTACACATATTCATCCGCCCTACTTTCATATGAAGAGAACCTGGTACCCGGAACCCACTACCTGCTCACCATTGTCTAAGGATCATTATAGACGCGAGGTAAGAACATCATGTAAGATGGCTGCACAAACCTCTTTGTCTTTGAAAGAGACACTGTGACTGCTGTGAGGTCTTGGAGCCTTATTTTTACATTTTCAGGGGTGCAGTTGACCCTGATTTTATTTTAATGGATGGCAAGGGGAAGCTGCGTAGAGTTTACCTATTAGATCTGGAAATTATCTCAAAAGTGAGGATGTTCACTGGAGAGGTTGGCCATCCGGACCTTAATTCAGTAGAAAATGGTCAGGACGTTCTGTGGAGGGGAATTTCAACTCGCAGACTCCCTCCGAGAACCCTACAATGTCGGAAAATTTTCTGGACGAATGGGATTTATTGCTACAAGAACCCATAAATTTCCTTATTCCCATTATAAATTCACGGTGGAAGGTCTGCTTATTTGTAAGCGGTCACCATGCTCCCTATGCTCCCTGTGCTGTTTCATACCATCCGATTCCGATGCGTGTTGGCACGATCATGCGTTTGTATTATATTGTTGAATTATTATTATTATTATCACTTGCATTATATCAATACTACCATACATACTTTAAAAAATCTATCCAGTATTTTTAAATTTATTCAATAGTTTTGAGTTGAGTTGAGTTTGGTGTTTTATGGCACAAGAGCCAGTTTTGGCTATACTGCGCCAAACATTCAAAGGTCTGTGGTCTGGACGAAAAAAAAATTTGGGTTTACAAGATGGAGGGTCGAAAATAGAGGGATCATTGGGGGACCCGGGTGGTACCCGTGTTTACCAAAGATATTAAACCCCTTGGGAAAGGAAAAAGATCACTAGGGTACCTCGGGATTGTGACACCCGTACCCACCTAAAGAAGATGAGCCCCCTGAGGGGACCATTAGTTTTGAAGATAACTAGCTGGTATACCCGTTCTTTGCACGGGTGAATTAAAAAATTAAACAATACAGATTGAAGGATAAAAAAGTTTTTAATAGTTCATTTTTCGTGATTTCAAAAAAACAATAAAAAATTTTTTTTTGGGGTAAAAAGCTCTTATTTGTTAAATTTTTAAATCTTTGATCTAATAAAATGATTTTTTATTTATAACGCCCGTAACCCCTTTGTTTGGTTTAGGGGAAAACACCATCCCCGCTGAAAAGTAACACATAGTTACACATTTTTTAAAGAATGTAAAAAGGGTACACAGTACACATTTCAAAAAAAAAAACTTTTGGAGACAGTTACAGTAAAAGCTTATATTTTAAATTAAAATTATATTATTTATTAAGCTGATTCTGTAAGTAAAAAGTCAGTTAAACCATCCCTTATTTTACAATTTTAAAAAATTAGGAATTTTTGAAGTTTTTTTCAAATTTTTATAAAACACTTCATTTTTAAAATTGTTTAGTCATTTTAAGTAATTTATGTTTCCTAGGTTATTACAAACAAAAGTTAATATGGATTCGAAAATGTATTCCCATGTTGATTTTAAATAATTACTTTTTTAGAAAAACCTGGAAAAAACACGAAAATTTTTACAAATAGCAACTTTAGCACATTTTTTTAGAAAAATAGGTAGAGATCTCAGCCCAAAATTCGGATTAACTTTTATAGAACATACGTTTGGGAGTATATACAAAAATTTCAACGCTCTATCTTGAACAGAAAAAATGTCTTAGGGATTAAAAAACATGTATACCTTCAAAATTGAAAGTCTGAGAAAAACGCATTTCAAGCTTGTTAAGTCATAAAATAAAAACTTATAACGCCCGTAGAGCTCTAATTTTTAATATGTTATTTACAAATGTATGTTCTACATTTAAACTTTTTGATTAAATATTACTGAACATAATATTTTTAATTCAAAAAATATTTTTGCATAATATTGATAGCATTTGTTAAGACAACAGTTTATTCAGCTTAATATTAAGCTAATATTTTCACAAAAGTATTGAAACACAAAGCATTTATGTACAAAATAATAATGATACTAACTTAAGATATAAGTAACCAGGTTTGATCTCTTAAAATGTAATTTTTTTCAGTTTTAAATTGGGGCAGTTTAAGAAGTTTTAGCTCTTGTCGTACGACTTTAAAATACTAAAATGTAGTAATACAATATGTTTAGTATAATGCAGTTTGGTACGTCAAGGAAATATTCAATTATATCTGCAACATTTGAATTCAGAATACTTGTATTCGGAAGTGTAATTGCAGTATCAGCTGACAACTGATTTTAAGATACATTATTTTCAGTAGTATTCCATCCCTTCGAAATATTGTTTCTCACAGCAACCTGAGAACGCCTTGGCTATGGCATTTTCTCTACAGGAAAAAATTAATGATAAAGTTTTTAAGTTATATAAACTATTTTTAAAGCAAAAATCGACTCTTCAGAACTGCAGAAATCATTTTAGCAATGGACATTGGAATTAATAACCATTTCACACTAAAGTCTTAAAAATATTTTTACTTAATATAATTTAAGAGTGGAAAAATGCTTTAAAGTGAAATCGAAACCAAAATCATAGCTCATAAGACTTCAAATATCTTAAAAATTAATTTGCTAACAAATCTTAAATTTGGTGGCAAGCTTCTCAATGATATGGGTCACTAGAAAATGCAAAAAATTAGTAAGTATGAAATTGTTAGGGTACTGTGTAGTCTTAAAGTAGTGTAAATAATTTATATCTGGATGTGTAATGCATTAATATTACTTTCTGTTGTATTTATTTTATGTTAAATTTGTAATATTCGCAGGCACACACACAACGCCATTTATTACATTATAATAGCGATTCAATAGAAACATAGCGAAATGTTCTCGATAGAGCCAAGTTGACACCATTTTTGACGACTCTGTTGGCAACTTGGTGATTGATTGAATGGTGCAGAAGTTGATATGCTGTAGCGCTGCCTAGTGAGGATATGCACCAAAGAAGATAGCTCAAAAACCTTCTCCAAAAAATATTACATGCCAATTTTTATAGTGATCGTTTGTACGTTGTTGAAGTGATGCAATTTGATATATACAAACATTTATTTTATATAGAGAGAGATAGGGCAAATTTGAAAATTCTCATAATTTTGAATTCTGGTGTAGAAAAAAAACGTTATTTATTTTTAATTTTATTTTTTTCATGGATTTTCCAGTTTTTTTCTTCCTTTTAAAAGGACGTCGTTTAGTTTTAGAAAGAATTTTTCCGCACCCAGTGCAACCCTTTAATAATAGGCTGCACTAAATAAAATGTAAGTAAATAAATATTAAAGAGATATTTTAATTTTATGGGTCGTGACCTTCGCCATTTTGAGAGCCAAACATTTCTTCAAGAATAACAATCCATCTTTGGAAACGTGCCCATTTCCTTTGTTTGCATCTATTGAAATGTTTCTTTTCTGATTTATTTCAAGAATATTTTTTCAAAACGAATAATCTCGTATTCGTCAATGACATAAAATAGCTTTTAACTTGCCCTGCATCGTTCCTTTTACAGGTACAAAATATGGCTCTATAGAAAATAAGCACTTCAAAGACAGCAGCATTTGTTTCTATATATCTTTGAATATCTCCATTTCTCCCTTTTCAAGAGCTTTCCAAATACTTTTGAGTGCGATGGCAAGAAGTCTTCATGATAGTGAAATTATTGATTACCATATAGAGGAAGAGGGAAGTTTAATTTATCCTAATACCAAAAGCTACGTATTACGAATATGTACACATTTTTCTTCTGAAAAATGCTGTATCTTTAAAAAAAAGACAAATCAAAATGAATTTAGCATAACCTTTATAAATCGGCTGGTACATACGTCGTACCAGAAATTTTTTTGTCGCTTAAATCGGCTTGGTACGACGTGTGTACCAAGGTTTCTAGAGACACTTCTTTCCTTTTTTTCTTAACACACCCTTTACGATGTTCCCCGGACCCTTTATGGCTCCCCGCGTCTACTGTCACCACTGTGTTTATTTTTCGCCAACATTTTAAGCATTCCTTATCATTAAGACGTTTAGGAACAAGTTTCGCGCGACTTCTGTTAAAAAAATACTATTCGATGACTTTTTTACGTTTTCTGAGCAACAGACTTTTCTTTTCTTTTGCTGTTTCTTCCTATTTTTAGGACGCCTCTCAAAAATTTCTCACACAAAATCGAGCTCGAGAATTTTATGAAAAGATTTAGAAAAAAAGAACTTTGACGATAGTGTGACTGGAGAATGAAGATGAATTCGAAAATAGTATTTTCGAAAATAATGAGGTGATTTAGACGCATCAGCTAATTTTGATCAGAAAGCTGGAAAGTTTATTCACACGGAAAGAGTGTAGAAGGCTCTGAAGTGATAAATGTATTACCATTTTCTAGTAAAGTTGATTGAAAGTTGATGCTAGTAATTTCAGTTGAGCAGTTCTGGTTGAAGGTAAAAACTATTCATTAGGTATGCATTTCATTTCTTACTTGATCTTCATGGAGAAACATCGATAAACGAAAGAACGTATCTTCATGGAAACCAACCGATACAAAATGAAATTTTAAAATTTCGGTTTAATTTTTCTTGATGGAACACATCGAAAAAAGATAGTGTATTGCGATTATTCGACAACTAATAATATGATAGAAACTCCATTTTCAGAGAAGTAATGCCCCGCGATCGTTTCCTAATGATTTTAAAATTTTACACTTTTCCGATCATAGTTTAAGAGAGTATAGATTCTCCAACTTACGACAGAGATTGTGAAAATACGAAAAATTTTTGCTTAACGTAACAGAATAACATTTAAAGAAGTGTATGATCCCCACAGAAAATTTATCTGGATGAAATTATAATTAAATTTAAAGGAAGAGTGTTCTTCAAAAATACATTCCAAAAAAAAAAACGCAAAATATGGTGTTTGAAAATGTATAAAATTGCAGATGCTACTAGCTATACTTATGATATGAGAGCAGTGGTGTTAATACAAGGAGGGGTCCGAACCCCCTCCCTGTAAAGCCCTTGATTTTTTCCAATTGATTATAATTCTAAGAATATAGTACATAAATTTAATTAAGTATTTGTTATTAATGATTAATTTTATTAATTAATGCTAATTATTTATTCAATAATTAGTTTTTTACTGTTTTTTGTTCCCGAAAATTGACAAAATTAAAAGGAACATGATACAAGAATGGTGAAAAAGAATGGTGACAAGAATCCTTGAAAAATTCCTGTGTGCGCTACTGTATGAGAGTATATCTAGGTAAAGATAAAAAAGAAAACCTTTCAACATCTGCTTGCTATAATGTTGCATATACAATGGCAGATTGTATAAAAGGTAAAGGACATAATGTCTTTATGGATAATTTCTTTTCCTCGCCGGAACTTTTTCGAGACCTTTTAAAAGAAAAAAGTATTAACTCCTGTGGAACTGTGCGATCTTAACAGAAAGTATATTTCCATTGATTTGGCTTGTAAAATGAGACAAAGTGATCTTGCCGTGAAGTTTTGTGATGGAATGACAGCATTGTGTTGAAAGATAAGAGGTATAGTACTATATATGACCAATATGCACGTTTCCTCCCGAAAGGAATTTATCATTGAAGAACGAAAAGATTTTAAAAAAATTGATTTGGGTGACTTTTCTTCTATGCGAAAACGACACATTAACAGCCTAAGCCAAAAATTGTGGCAGATTGCCAATAGGCATATGGGATATGTTGGATTTATAGGAGACCGCACATATCCACCTATTCTTTTGCCAGACGAATCCGAAATGACAAAAAAATTATCTTTTAGTCTCATCGATATTGCTGTTCTGAATGCTTTTCTAATATTTAAATCATGCCAAACTTCATTAAAAATTTAGCTTTAAAAAGAATTAGAAACAAATTTTAATTACATTCTCTACTAGAAAAAATAAATCATATAAAAATGCAGAGCCTTCAACAACAAAAAGTTAAGACAAATGATAATACATTTTCTCTCATTGGCTATTTGAAGAAAAGAAAAGAAGGTGCGCTTATTGTGCGAAAAAATATATATGTGAAAAGACACACTATTATCTGTAAGGTATGCAATGTGGTTTCAAAGGATCTCTTAGAACTGCTTCGAAGATTATCACACAATTATTTTAAAAACCTCTTAACACATAAAAAACCATTAAAAATAAACACCAGAATTCAAACATATTAAAACTGATACATTTTTATACAAATAAAAACGGTTCTTTTAAGAGCCAAAAAATTTCCAAAAAGTAGGACTCACTTTTACAAACAGATATTTCTCTCAAAACATTACTTCCAAAACTTTAGTTTAAGACAAGTTTCTCTTAGAAAAAAAAATAATAAAACAAAAATTAAAACAAACTAACACATTTTTTTTCCATAAAACTGATTGTTAAATTTGTCGAGTTTCGAAGTCCTCATGTTGGTGTGGTGGAAGTTTGGCGAGAAGACGTAGATTTATGCCTCATCCCTCAGTATCCTTTATTTTGTGATGTTACTAAAATTACAAATCTAATTGATCACAAAAATATTCGGAGTACAATTATTTTTTCTTGCACTAAAAGGGCGTTAATTAGAAAAGTAGAATGTTTAGAAAATGGCCTACATATTGTTCTTAAAGTTTTACATATTTCGTCGAACAATTTTAAAAAAATTTGATAAGTTTTTATTACATGGTTTAATTATTGGTACTTAAATATGTAAGCTGTTTTATTTTAGAGAAATAAAGTTTTTAGTATAATAATAAAATTAACTCATTTTCTTAAAATTTTCCTCTGTTGGAAATTTTGTCGAATTATTTGAAAAGTAGGATATTTTATAACATGATTTTATTATTGTAGCGAAATATATAAGCTGCACAATTATATTGAAGTTAGAATGTACACATAATCTTAACTAATCTTTAGTTTTGGTTCTTTACACATTGCTACTACATGACTACCTACTTATTTTTACAAAATATATACCGTAAAAATCCGACGTATAACGCGCACCTATACTTTCAAGCTTAAATTTTTCAATTTTTAGATATATTCGCCGTATAACGCGCACCCCTTTTAACGAAGAACCTAAAATTTTAATATACATTGTTTTATGTTTTGAAGTATTTTATTCGAGGTATTATCCCAGACTTTTAGAAAAATAGTATACTCTAGAATTACAACTGTTCTTGTTCATAAGGCAAGTCAAGTTTCTTTTAAATAAACAGTGTTTCGCGATACATCTAGAAGTAAATTTTTATGCCCATCCTTTTTGTTATTTTTAAAGCTATCGTTTTATACCCGGAGCAATGCGCACCCTTAATTTTCGATCTTATTTTGTGTTCAAAGTGCGCGTTGCTACACCGGATTTTACGGTATAGTATATAAGTATAATTGCAAACCGATATTATTGCGAGTTTATACTGAACTCTCAGAGGGTGTTGTCATGAAGCTTTAACTATAGAAGCTGTGAATTAAATATTTGGGGGTGTTTAAATAATATTTTAACGTTTTTTGGAGCATATATTTTAGTAATATGATATGATTACAACTTTTAAAAAGAATTTACGTATCACACAATCCCCTAATGATCTTAGTATTTAACGCTAAATGGTTATTTAACTTTTTAGAACATGAAAATATTTTACAAAATTGAGAACAAAATTTCTAACCATTTTACAATACAATGATTATTATGTAAGGCCCCTTTTTAAACTTTCTATAATAGTTTTCTCATACTAAAGCAATGAATACAATAAAACCTTGTTTCATAGTAAATCATTTTAAGCAATCAGAAAATCCTGAAACATTGCCATTGAAAGAAATAAAAGTAATAAATATAATCATTTTATTTATATATGTGTGATGATTACTGTTCAACAGTTCATATAAATTTACTCAAAGTACTTAAAATTCTATACCTCAAACTCTAGAAATATATATCTATTTTAATTTGAATTTACTTAAAAAGACAGAAAAACACCAAAGATATGCATTTGAAAGTTTGCTTTCCTTCAATTCAAAATGGGTACCATGAATTTAGAAGGAAAAACTATTTTGATATAATAATGCGCCAACATTGCACTTTCTCCTTACTCCTGAAAGATCCCTGACTAAAATTCGGCAACCCTTCCTTCCTTTGTAAAGTGTGAACTTTTAACAATACCACATGTGGCGAAATTTGTCAAGCAGGACTTAGTGGGGAAAGCAAATTTCCTTCTCAGACCTCGAAAGCGCCGAATGGAAGAGAAATTCTTGCCTCAGATAATGCTGAGTTCTAAAAGGGTACATAAAAAAAGATTAAGAAATGTTACATAAATGTTTCGCAAGATTCAAAAGTCCTCGTGGTAGTCATGGTCAGATACGTTATGGCGTGTAATGAGTTCGAGACCTCTTGCCAACCCGTCGTGCAGAGGGGTGATACACGTTAAATCTGTCGAAGCTCAAAGTTTTTCCGTTGGCTTAGTGCGAGAGTTCGAAGAAGGGGATGCCAGCTCAATTGTTACCCTTGTTACTTGACCATGGTACCATAACCATTTTTGCGAATAATCTGACGATACTTAGTAAGAATATTTTTTTTTAAATCCAATCTTTTAAGATATATAGAAGCACAGGTTCTATGATGAGTATTTTAGCGGAGAAGGCGAATAGTTTTATAGCAGAAATTGCGTTTTGACCCGACTTTTTTGATCGGATTCCCGTAGGTTGTTTTTTTTTCCCAAAAAAAGTAGTTTATGTAAAAAGGGGAATTTCTTTTTTTTGGGTTAATGCAGACAATAGAAAACGATTTGACTATTTATTTTAAGTGAACAGTGTATATAATTAATTTTACAGTTGAATATTTTAATTAATTAATTAGCTGCAACGAATTAAATTTCTCAAAGTTGAGTATTTTGTTTATGTATATCCCTTAATTTTCAATGTAGTAACTCAAAAAAAAAAATATTGCATGAAAAAAAACTACAGTAAATCTTAATTCGGTGCATAAAGGGCTAATGATTATTGGGAAGTCATTTCATCATTAGATACATGATTATTGTTTTATAAATCAGCAAAAAACGGAAACTTTAGAGTCTGAATACCTCTCGCTACACAAAAAGAGATCGTACAAGCAAATTACAGAATGCACAAATAAGAAATCTAAAGATTTTACATTATCATTTCGAATTCGTTACCATAATCATTTCCTGTTGAGGAATTAATTAACCTTTAAAAAACGAAAGTGGGACAGTTAAAAAGAAGTAAATGAAATATTTGATATTATTTTCAAAATTGAAATGGCTTGTCCAAACTATATATAAACGATTTTATGAAAGGAAATCCATTCGCATAATTTGAATCTATTCCATCGCTGCAGAAGTATTTGAAGGAAAAATACATTCGTTAGAAATATATTCAAACAGCATACACAGTATATGAAAAAGTATCAAATATCAGATACTCAAGACAAACTTTCTGAATTAAATTATATATAAACTATGTACATTGAAGGTTAGCTTAATTTTGAGGATTTAAATAAAACATATGTAATTTCGTCACTGAGGGAGGAGTAAATGTTTTCATAACATATAAAGAATAATTTATCAGTTGTATGGGGAAATAATTAACAGATTTCTAAGACAAAAAACTATTTCTACGCTCTTAGCACATCGAAGTAATACAATAAAACATTTCTATGGATCATAAGTTTCTGAAGAGATTATAGAGATCTTTCCAAAGACTTATTAATGAGCGAACGAAGCAAGAAGTTGGGCCGATAGCAGGGAGTGAGCCGAGGACTGATTGATTGCGTTTGTCCTTATCCGGATTAGGGCAACCCCCTTTCACTTCTGAGAGGACTTCCGGAGAAAGGGTCTCGGCTCAGAAAGTAAGTATCTGTGATCTTTAATTATGATGCAATAACCAACAAGAAGTTCTCAAGAAACTCGTGATCCACCTTAATTTGGGCTAGTTGACTAATCCAATACATTTCTTGGTTGTTCCACTACAGCTCAATATAACTTTGAAGTATATATAAGATAATATTTTTTTTTAATTTTGGCCCATTATATTTAAACCGCAGAATAAAAATTGGGTGCGATTTTTCTATATGCGGTTTTGTGACTAGTAATATTGTCACGAAGATTCCTGGAGTAGAATATAACGGTTGAATAGATCAAGGAGAATTTATTAAAAGCCAGCGTGACCCACCAGACCATCGTACACCAGACGAACTGAACTCCTGCTCTAGGGAAGCAGCTTATATAAGATACAGTGGTGACATATAGAAGTACTTGAACTATAATAATATAAATTTGCATACGCTACAACTCTATGTAAAATTCCAAAGAGTCAATTTAAATCAGATAAAAAAAAAAAAACGGTGAGTAGGAGATTTGAACCTGAGACCAATAGTTCCACTAGCGGCGGCGGCTCTACCCCTGGACCACTCGTTCGTTGAAATGTTTTCGAAACATGGCAATATTAATTTAGTATAACATAACACTCATTTTAAGATTTACAAAGGTAGAATATGCAAAATATTTGACGCGACGAGTGCTTTTAGTATATTCATGTGCTAATCATATAGTTTTTTTGACTTTATTTCAAAAGAAAAACTGCTTTATTATGGAACCCATTATCACCAGCATCTTCTTTTGACAACTTACAAATACACTGGTGTGCAAAACTTAAGCAACAATGAAAAAATTTAGCAGATAGCCATGAAATTGCAGAAAAGGAGGTCTGGAGATCAGTACAGTGAACACGTAAATCAGTAGAAACGTCATGCGTATGCAAATATCAGGAACAAAACGTCAGAAGCGATGTGAGCGTACGCAAAACGCGTGATGTCGGCGCGCGCTGCTCAACAGTAGAATAAAATACAGAACGGAGACGCAATTCAACATATTCGCTGCAAGTGCCAGTGAGTCAGTTCGTGAAATATGGCTAGAAGAAATCACCTGGACGACTTCACACGTGGAAGAATGATCGGAAAGCTGGAAGAGGGGCGTACTGTCACCAGTGTAGCCGCAGAGTTTGGAATCAACAAAAAGGTCGTTTCGTGCGCTTGGAAAGCGTTCCAAACCACAGATACAGCTGTTAGAAAGGTTGGTGGTGGCCGCCCGAGGACGACAACAGCAGGGGATGACCGATATATCATTCTGCAGGCGAAAAGAGGTCGACACCAGTCAGCTAGCGCCATTGCTCAGAAACTCTGTAAAGCAACGGGTCCACAAGTGTCGCGGTTTACTGTGGCCAGACGCCTTCACAAAGGGCCACCAAAGCCACCGTTTACAGTGGGCCAGAGAGCAAAAAAACTGGACAACTGATCAATGGAGTCGTGTCCTCCTTACGGATGAGAGTCGGTTCAGTACCAGAAGCGATTCTCAACGCGTTTTGATTTGGAGAGAGATCGGGACCCGGTTTTATCCCAGTAACATCAAGGAAAGACACCGTTACGGTGGTCCTGGAGTTCTTGTCTGGGGAGGCATTATGCTGAACGGGTGAATTGATCTTCACATTTTCGACAGAGCGTCTGTTACCGGGGTTCGCTATTTTGAGGAGGTACTTCTTCCCCATGTGCGTCTTTTCCGAGGTGCCATTGGCCCAGACTTCATCTTTATGGATGACAATGCACTGCCACATCGCACTCTTGCTGTTGAGGAGCTGCTGGAAAGTGAAGATATCACTTGAATGGATTGGCCAGCGTGCTCCCCAGATTTAAATCCCGTCGAACATGTGTGGGATGCTTTGTGGAGACGTATTGCCACACGCTTATATCATCCTGAGTACAACCAACAACTCAAACAGATGTTGATTGAGGAATGGGCACTCCTACCTCAAGAATGTTGCACCAGCTGGTTCTGAGTATGCGGAGACGGTGCAAAGCAACCATTGTAGAAAGGGGGCATATACCATATTAAGGAACATCTGCTTGTTGTTCTTCCTGTTGGATAGACAATCATGAGTCACGATACTATGCGTTCAATAAAGCTTGTTTTTGTTTGATTCCATACCGTATGCGTTGTATTCCTTTTCAGCGCCGATGCTTTTGTCATCTTTTACGTACATAATACTCTCCCTCATTTCAGAATTTCATGTCTCTCAGATGATTTTTCGTGAAGTTATGGCAATAAACCCACCTGTTGTTTAAGTTTTGCACACCAGTGTAATTAGAAAGTTTGTGCTGATTCCTCCGAATTTATAATTTCAGAAACTAGAAAGCAAATAAGAGTTGTTACTTGGCATGGTTAGTTAATTTATTGTGTTAAGTTAATTTGAGTATTCGCGTTGTGGTGCCATCAAATTTGTGTACATATTGTTATGTAGATCCGGGTTCGAGAATATTATGCAAAACAATCTCAAAGAAAATAAACAGTTCTTCAAGAGCGATGCGAATTTATTATCAAAACTCCAATCCTTTAAATACAGGATTCAGCAGCAATATTCACAGAATAAATCCCCGAAGGTCTTCACACCTTCAACAGCAATCAAAAACAATCATCAGTGTTTAAAAAAACATGTAAGTAAAATATTATTCACAAGCACAGCTGAGCTAATCGCTAGTCAAAACAATGCACACTACTCCCTGGTTTAATCAAGACTAACTCTCGTTTCGGCGATCATCTCTATTTATAGGCGTGGCAGAAACTTCCAGAAATGTAACCGCTCGTGTCATAGAACGTGACGTTAGTTGACCTCTCCACAGATTTCTACAAGAATCCAGAAGTTTCCGAACTCGCAAAAATGGTTACCAATGATGCCCACTTGGCTCTACCGCCAAGATTTCGCCAAGTTCTCATTGAATCTCCATTAAATGTAAGGGGCGGCATTGCTTGTGAATAGTACAATTTTAACATAAAATAAATATAACAAACAGTAATATAAATGCATTAAACATCCAAATATACAAATTATTTACACTACTTACACAAAATTCGTAACGATATTAAACTCTCATACATAAATATGATTAATTCTTATAGATAAGGTATGGGAAAACCCCCATATTGTGTTCACAAAACCCATGTACATAAATATTATATTTAAAAAAAAACAACTTTCAAAAATGTTTTTTTAAATTTCATAAAAAAAATAATTTGATTTTGGTTTACCTTCAAATGAAGACACTGGGGCAATAATTAGTTTTTGTTTCAATTCCTATTATTAACTACTTATTTATTTATTTGTTTGTTTGTTTATTTATTTATCTTGGTGGGATTTTCAATCGTTCATAAAATACATTTTAAAGCGCTTCATTGAGCTGAAAATAGATGAAATCCCAGAAAACCAATGGAGAGTTGACTATCAAGTTATGCTAGTTGAAAGGAACATTGCTATAATGCCGACAAACTTACATTACTTGTAGCAAAATACATCTCAATAATAAAGTTTCAATAAAGGAATTTAA
Organism: Trichonephila inaurata madagascariensis; assembly: GCA_019973955.1. Taxonomy (NCBI): domain Eukaryota; kingdom Metazoa; phylum Arthropoda; class Arachnida; order Araneae; family Nephilidae; genus Trichonephila; species Trichonephila inaurata. The sequence goes on along the minus strand of BMAV01027441.1, from coordinate 36,713 downwards.
AAGTAGTAACCAATACTGTACCTTAAACTGGAGCATAAAAAATGTACATTAAAAAATGTGCATTAAAAAATGTAGAAAATACATACATCAGCCCCGCTACGCCCTCCCCACAGTCTGAGGAACACTGAGCTAGCTAGAAGCTATAAAAGCCAAAGATTGTCTCAATCACCGTTAATGACATAAGAACTTGTTCTATTGATTTGACCAAAATAAAAATGACCTTATGATAAAATTTTTGGACTTTTCTACCTGTAGAACAAAAGCTGTAGTGATTTTAAATTATTTTCATGAAATGGCCTGCTTATTAATGATCTAATCTTATTAACTTGTGAGTAAAATTGGAAAATGTTATTGTACTTTAAAGACGGTATTTTGGATGTATTTCATTTATATTTTGGATTTGTTGCGCTGCCCCAAAACAAAAGGAAACTGTCAGTGAAATTTTGCCAAAAAAAAAAACCAGTTTGATATTGTCTAAATTGAGTTTCGACCAAGGGGAGAGACAAAGAGATTGTTTTCAATGGCAGATAGAAAATAGGCATAAAAAATGTTTAAATATTTTAATTTTTCATTATATGTACAAGGGTGGTCTGAGAAGTTTCCAACCTAAAAAAGTTACAAAATACTTTTCCTGGTTTTTTTTTTATTTTATTTTTCAACATAGTATTTTTGTAACTCTACACACTTCTCCCACTCTCTGTAACCCTTCCAAATAGTTAACGGCGTTTTTCTCTGCAATATAATTGTTCACAAAGGTGATTGCCTCTTCAGTTGAAAGAAATCTGTGTTCTGCGAATGTAATTATTAGATGAGGGAACAAAAAGAAGTCGCTTGGGGCAAGATCTGGTGAGTAAGGCGGATGGCCAAGCTGTTAAAACCGTAATTCATGGATTTTCGCCATGGCAATTGCTGAGGTGTGAGACGATGCGTTTGTCTTTGTGAAACATGATTTTCTTTTTTTGCAAATGTGGCCGTTTTCCCTCAAGTTCTGTCTTCAGCTTGTCAAGTAATGATGCGTAGTATGATCCCGTAATGGTTTTCCTTTTTGAAGATAATCGATTAAAATAACCCCATGACTATCCCAAAAAAACAGTCGCCCTCACTTTTCCAGCCGAAAAAACAGTTTTTGCTTTTTTTGGAACTGGTTCCCCCTTTGCAGTCCACTGTTTGGACTGCATTTTTGTTTCGGGCGTATAATGGTGTATCCAAGTTTCATCTACAGTAATTGATCAGCCCTAAAACTCGGATTTATTGCGCCTAAACTGCGCCAACAGAGCGTTGGAAATGTCCATTCGAACACGTTTTTGGTCTAACGAGCAAACGTGGCACCCAACGCGCGGACAGCTTTCTCATGCCTAAATGTTGATTTAATATGTGATAAACACGTTCTTTTGACATGTTCATAACCTTGACTATCTCTCTCACTTTAATTCGGCGGTCGTCTAGCACCATTTGGTGAACTTTGGCGAAGTCTTCGACGGTAGTTGCACTATTAAGACGTTCCGAACGTTCATCGTGTCTTAAGCTCTTACGGCCACGCTTAAATTCAGCTGCTTTAAATTTCACTCTGGTAAATGATGGTGCAGAATCTCCATACACAGAATCCAATTCATCTCTGATTTGCGTAGGCGTATTATTTTTCAAAAAGAAATATTTAATGACAGCTCGATACTTGATTTTGTCTATTTTTACAAAAACAATCACATCAACTCACTCAAATGACTGTTACATAACAACTGCGCATCTAAAATGGCTGAAACTTTGGTGCGTAACTGTCAACAGATGAACAACGAAATTCACTACGTTTTATTGACAATTGCTGCCATCTTCACGTTGAAGTCGGAAACTTTTCAGACCACCCTCTTACTTACATAAAATGTAAAACAATGCAAGATTCTATGTAAAAACATTCATTCTATGTAAAAAAAATGCAAACCAGAAATTCCTGGGAAGATATCATCAATTCGCAAGTGCTACAATCTATGAATGATTTATCTATCTAAAAATTATATTAATCCATCATATAAATTTTATAAACATACATTTTTCCCTTTTTAAAAGCTTTTTCAATAAGAACTTTATTTTCAGCAATAAATTGGAAAATTTTAAACTTTAAAATAAGTTATGGAATACTAAATTAGAAGATACCTATGCTCATAAGAATTGATTTTGTATCGAAAGATGATCGTAAACGGTATTTGGCGAAGAAAATGTATCCCATTTTATAGCGTCGGACGCACTTTTTTACTATCCCATATCTCCCCAAAGAGTCTGTAATTTTACAACTTGTAAAATAGAAGATTTATAATCGAAAGAATTGCAACAAGGCGGCTAAGTCCTGGAATGCTTCTACAGATAGAGATGATATCACTCTTGATTATGGCTGGCTACGTGTAAAAAGACGATTAAAGGTAATAGAAAGTTATGGTGATGTATGAGTAAAATATGAATAATTTTTCGTTTTATTTTGTGAGTATTTTCCGGAACAAGGAATTCAAATGTCATTCATCTCATAAAACTCGAGCTATTTTCATAATAGGTATATTTTCTTAATGCACAAAAAATAAATTTATCGTAATGCCATTGAATGTACGATGTTTTTGGTTAATCCTTGAGAAGTTTAAGCAAACAAATACGATGGTTTGCCAAACCTCGGACATGCAACATATGACTGACCATGCGAAAAGCAAGGGTTTTCTAAATCTATGCCAATAACTGTAATTGTTTGACCTTGTGACTTATTAACGGTCACATAGCAAATGCCAAGAGAACTGACAATTGCAAACATTTGAACTGGTAGGTGAGTCTGAAAGAATCAATGGGATCTGTGGTAGAAGTACAACTTCACCTTAAAGTTTGCCACTCAAAATAGTGGCATCAAGAATATTGCCCATGATTTTTTTAGAACAATTGCGTGCCCTTACATAATTTGGCGCAATTTTAACTAATTGCGACTTTGGACCGAACTGTAAATCTAAATCATTCTCAAATCCACTTGAACCCACACAAAAAAATATCATCAAAATCGGTCCAGCCGCTTAGGAGGAGTTCAGTCACATACACGAACAGAAGATTTATATATATATATATATATATATATATATATATATATATAAAAAAATTTTTTAAAGATTTATGTATTTATTTATTTATCTGGGTGGAATTTTCAATCGTTAATAAAATACATTTTAAAGCGCTCAACTGAGCTGAAATTTATTATATAGGTTTATTTTGGATGACAATACAATAATATAAAAATAATTAATAAAAATTAATGGATTAAAACTAATTATTTCAAGAATTACAAATACACACAACCACGTTGGCATCATTTTTAGTGACTTAGCGACTCTTTTGGCGACTTGTGTCAAAACTTGAAAAGGTTTTTTTTCTCACGTGTTAAACTGTTCAGTTGAACTGAAATTTATATTGGATGGCAATTCAATGATATAATAATACTTAATAACAATTAATTAATTAAAACTAGTTATTTAAAGAATTACAAATACACAACCACGTTGGAATCATTTTTGACGACTTAGAGACCCTTTTGGCGACTTGTGTCGAAACTTGAAAAGGTTTTTTTCTCACGTGTTAAAGTATTCAGTTTAAATGAAATTTATGTACACGATTGTTTTGGATGACAATGCGATACTTTAATGATAATTAATAAAAATGAATGACCACACTTAATGTTGTGATTCTGTCATATGTATATACATATTTATATTAATTGTAACTATTTAATAAAAAGTAGCTAAAATAAAAATTTCCTATGTTGATCTAAGTAGGAATGGACTTAATTTTTTTTTTATATTACTTGTTTTTAACTCCTTTTACTCGTTTCACAAAGTTACTGACTGAATCTTATTGGTCAATATAGACACCATGACCTGATCTCATTTGTTTACTTTTCTTCTTAATTTACTCTCTTTCCTGGAATCCTTTTTTTCTAAATAATCTAATTGAATAATCGATGGAATTTTCTTAATTTTATCCATCATAAAAACATAAATACATCCAAACTTATAATTGTTTGTAAGCATTGAACAATGGCTTACATGGAAGCGCGGTTAAATGCCTCAGATTTGACCCAACCAAGGGGCCACGGTAACCGAGTTGTCTAGGTATCGGATCGTGGCTGGCTTTGTGACAAGTTCGAGCCCAGTACCACAAAAGACCCGCCGTGTAAGGTAGCGATGCACGTTAAATCTGCCGAGGGCTCAAACGTCCTCCCGTTGGTGTGGTAGTTAGGAGAGGGGGTGCCAGCTTAAGTGTCGTCCACGTCACTTGACAATGGTTCAAAATGACGTGGTCTGTCGCCAAAAGCCCTCGTGTGGCTGAACAGTGCGACGTTAATATTCCCTCACTTGACCCAAGCAAGATTTCTTAACCTGAACCGGGATTAGAGAATGAACTAAGAGCGGTGAAATAAAGAAAAGGAAAGTCATTATTTTAATTGTCACCCATTGATTTTTTTAAAAAAATTATCTCTCTCGTATTTTCATCCAATAAAAATGTTTATAATTACTCATTGAAAATCTATAACTGCAAAAAAAAAAACATTCTTTAAAAATTAGTTTTAATTACATATTTCTTAGAACCAACATTTTCACAAAATTTTGCAAAAATATAGCTTAGATTAAAGAAATAAACTTTCTTAAAGATTAAAAATATCATTTAGAATCAATTATAATAATTAAAATAATTATAGATTGTTAGATTTTTTAAAACCTGTAGGGAAATTAAATACATTTTTCAAATTATCATGTATTTAAAAAAAAATGTTACGAAAAGCATTTGATATGTATATAAAAAAAGCACTAATGAATATCTTAGAATGAAAGTTAAATTCAATTATCGGACAGCGACATTATCTGAAAATTAATTATTTTTTTCACAATTCAATTCTTATTTTTATTTTGTCGAGATTATAATTTCTATTTTCTCATATTAATAATTTTTAATTACAGATTGTATTCTATTTAATGCAAATGAGCTTCAAGAAAAAAATCATTGGAAAGAATATACAAACATAACCGATTAAAATATTTCGTTAATTTGTATTAAACAAAATTTTTCTTTCATAAAAATCGTAATGAATCATCTTATTCTCTCAAAATAATGACCAATTAAAATTTTCCTGCTCACATTGCATAGAAAAAGAAACTGGCAGGTTTTAATTTTTCTAAAATGCACATGGACAAAGGAGATTGAATTTTAAAAAGAAATAAAGTGTATCACAAGATTCTGTTTTTATTTCTGACAACATAGAAGGTTTCAGCATTCAAAAATGTGTGAACGCTTATACTTCCTTATTTAAGCAGAAAAATAAATGTTTTATATTTTGCTGTTGCAATATATCGCCTTCATGTGTGTAAAGGCATTTTTTGTTTTTGTTTTTTAAACAATAAGAATCGCAATTATTATTTTTTGTGAACGTTGTTTAAAAGGAAACTTTTTAAGATTTTCGGAATTAATTGATATAAATTATGAAAAATAAAAAAATTAAAATTAAATTTCTTAGAATGATTAAGATGAAAGAAAAAAATTTAAACTATTTTCGATATAAAATTTCATTTTTCATACTCTTGGCTTTTGTTTCTTGAATGGAAAGAATAATTAAAGTTAATGAAGCCTTATGCACAGTATTGGCACAGTGGCATGAGCTTAGAATGGGGGTACTTGTTGAAAAGAATTTAGATCAATCAAATTTAACGCCAAATGTGGGGGAAAAAATGTAACATAAATATTTGCTTAACAAAAAGCATTCTAGTTTACGAGACGTCTGCCTCTAATATTAATCCATACATATAAATAAAAATGAAGTGCCTGTTTGTAATTTGAAATTAACGGCCTTTTACTCAATGCATTTAAAAGTATATAAGGTACTTCTATAAGAAAATCAACTTTTAAAATTTTTCTATGTTTGTCTGCCGATCTTTCTGTCTGTTTGTTTCGGCGAATCTCTGAAACGGCTGGACCACTTTTGACGGAATTTTTACTGGCAGATAGCTAATGTTAGAAGAAGTGACTTAGTCCACTTTTATTTTAGAAAAAAAATTAGGGTTCCGAAAAAATAAAGTTAAAACCAATGAAATAATGAGCAATATCTGATTCAAATAGGGATTATTTTATTTCGCGAGCCTTCTGTCTCAACGATTTCTAGCAGTTATATCAAACTTTTTTGTTTGATTAGATTGCTGCAACTCGCGACATTTCTCGTTCATGTCCTTTGATCCTAATTATTTTACTACAGTCCTCACTCCATTGACAGTGTCAAATGTCATGCATCCCCCTTATCAGCAAAAAACAAAGAAAACAAAACAAAAAAGAAACATAGATTCAAAAAGAAGAATGACATTATACTTATAGCATAGGTATTTCTTTATGTGGAATACGTAATTATTAAGTTTTCGTAAACTCTGCGAATTGAATGAACATCTTTTTGTTAAATTCCACGTTGACGAAGTCGCGGGTAACAGCTACTTAACATAAAATAAATGCATCAGAAAGTAATATTAACGTATTACACATCCAGAAGCAAATTATTTACTCTATTTTAAGCGCTTATTACACAAAATTCGTAACAATGTGTTACTTTTGCTATGCAGGTAGGTGTTTTCAAAAATTGACCCACAAGAGTTGCGGGGCATCAAAAATAAAAAATAAATTTTTTTCTGCTATTGTATCTACAGGCTTAAATTTAGCGAACTTGGGTTTTTTGTTCAGCTGAGATATGCAAAAAGTTTTTTTTGTTTGTTTATTTTACACACAATTCACGTAAAATTAACTCTTTAAGAACTTGTTTATTCTTCAGTCTGTATTGTTTAATTTTTCAATTCACCGTGTGAAGAACGGGTATACTAGCTAGTACTTAATAAAATTAGTTTGTGAGTGGATAAGATTCTGTTATTTTTTTAATCAAATACTTACAATCTGTTCTTCATAAATCTCTTCAAATATTTATTTAAATAACTTTTATAGGAAAAGAGTAATCAATTTGTGAAAGATTTTACCACAAAGTAGTAGAAAGTATATATAAAAAAAATATTGAGATGTTTTAATAGGGGAAAAGACTATCATTACAATGAATTATCATTGTTTGAAACAATTATGAATGTATTAAATAATTTTTCAAGCCATTTTTTATTCTTCATAATAATATGTAAATTCAAGTTTTTAAATCTGTTTTACATCTCACATGAGAAAATGCTGCTTCAAATATGTTCACTGATATTCTTAAGTGGTAATAAATCGGCATTTAAGTCTATTGCACATATTTTTCCAACAAACAAAAAACATCTTTTATCATAGTTTAGTTATTGCGGCTGTTCCAGTAAATTCATCATTACGTCAAGTTTTTACACATAGGAAAACAACGTATTCTAAGAGATTCTCCTGCTTGGCTCTGTTTGATGCAAAAGTTCAACCTAGTGATTTCAAGATCGGGAATAAAAATATCTCCTAAGCCAGTGCTTCTCAAATTTACAATATACGTGACCCACTATTCACAATCATCCTTTTCATCGCTCCCCCCCTCCATAAAATAACAATGTATTAAATTCAATAATATTATACTTTGATACTAAAGCTACAACACGACTTAAACCTCTTATGTACCACCGACGTATATAAACGTCTCGCTCAGTCAAAATATTAATTTTCTGGACGTATATATGCTTCTTTCCAAAGTACTATTTTTTTCTGTGTTCTGCTATCCATAAAATTATTCCGAAGGCTTTGGAATGCTAAGTGCTGACCTTATTGGCAAGTTTGGAGAAAGATTTACTTATTTCTAGTGGTTCGCTTATTTGTTCCTTTTTCCCCTTCCCGCAAAAAAGAAAACCCATCAAAATATGCTCCTCTACATAGAAAACGGTGGCATTGGAGAGCGAATCGCGTAACTTTTAATCGGCAGTTAAGGAATTATTTATAAATGGTGCAAAAAAAAAATTATCAAGATAAGTGTTTATACAAACCAATGGGGGCCACTGGTAATTATCAAATTTGTTCTTAACTTCGTACTGTTAAATTAATAATAAAAATACATTGTACAGTACTGATACATTTAAAAGTGTATTATATCAGTGTAAATATGCATTTTATATTTTGTTATATCAGAAAGTATATAGTTTGTTTGTTTACTTAAGTAAATTAATTTCTTAAATAATCTTTTGTTTTCGACTTTTCAATATGCTCGCCCCCCCCCCCTCGTAGAGTTATCACGCCCTTCAGTTTGAGAAACGCTGTCCTAAGCCCTTTTGTGGAGGGAATCCTTCAGGGAAAGGGAAAACGCTTTGAGATGAGCGAGGGAAGCTGTAAATGGAGAGAAAGAAATGCGTCGCTTGACCGTGACCCAACTTCATGTTATTTTTTCCCTGGTTTTGAATATTGAAAAAACCTGAACAGTTTCAAATTGCGAATAAACGAACTTAAAGGAACAATATTAGCCATATATTTGCAAATATATATAATTGTTTCTTAGTCATGCCCTTCTTTAAGGTATCCGACTACGTTCGGAACCGTGTTTTTAACCCGCGGTCACTCGCTCCTGTTTTTGCTACCGTCGTAACTCGCGGGGTGTAGAGAACACCCCAGACTTTTAACACGTGTATTTAATTATGAAAATAAAATGAAGTCATTATGATACATATTTATAATGTTCAAGATGTTTTTTGTATTATATAAATAAAATTATTAAATTTATTGCATACAAATGAGACTAACATTAATTTAAAATAAACATACAAAATTTTCATTTTAAAACACATAATTTTATATTTTTTCATAAACCAGTATATAAAACGTATATACCTGTAATAAATATACTTTATAATTCATGAGATAATGATAGTAAAATCTAGAAAAATAATATTTTAATCTTTTTCCAAACATTCAGAGCAGACTGTATACAAATGCTCAACTTCTCGCGGGAGTTCTCAGCTCCCCAGATAAACTTTTGAAGGTCATACATTCCAATCGTTCGAGAAAGAGGGACTGCATCAGGCCTGAAGGTTCAGTGACCTAAAATATGTGCAGCTACAGAATGAATTGTGGTTCTGCGAATTCTTCTTAGAATCCTGGGAGGACTTTCTTGTTGCTGGGGTGTACAGAACACCCCGCGCGAGTGATCGCGGGTTAAAAAAGCGCATAAATAGATAATTTTCATGATATTTAGTATCACTTAGATTAGAATACATGTATATAATAGTTTTAAGAATATTTTGACAAAGAAAAATATTTAAATACAATTTTTTGGCAAAAAATTAACTTAGAATAATATTTTCTCAAAATGTTCTTCTTTTTTAAAAAATGCTTCTAAAATAAAAATATTTCGCGCGCGCGCGTTTATATAAAGTAAAGACTTCTCCAGAGAGTCTGAATTAGGATTATTGAAAAATTCGCATTATTTTCAGAGTTACCACCCATTGAAACACAATTATCGGCGTTTTATTCTTAAAATTGCTCCCTTCTGTTGTAATTCATGGATAGAGCCACTTCTAAGTTATATATTTCAAAAATTCTAGTTGAGCCTCTCTACAGAGGTCTGAGCTATAGACAGGCAAAATATTATTATACTAGAAGCATTTTTCACAAAAGGAGAATATTTTGAAAATGTTTCATTCTATGTTCATTTTTTGTCAAAAGATTGCATTTAAATAATTTTTTATTGTTATAATATTCTTAAGACAATTTTATATACATTTTCTAATCTAAGTGACACGAAATATCACGAAAATTATCCATTTATGCGCTTTTTTAAAATCACGGTTCCGAACGTAGTCGGATACCTTAAGTAGGATTGGAAATAGTGAAGTGTAGTGTAGCAGTTGGTAAGTGGCATGTTTTGTTTACTTATATATTATTTCCATTAGCAAGTTTGTAGTGATGAGTAATTTTAAAAGTTGTTTAATCGTCATTTTATTCTTTCGATACACTCACACATAACATAGGAAAAACAAAAGACTATTTACAAACACATATCGGCTGGTTAATTTTATGTCATATGGTCACATTAAAACACTTTTAAGAGCAAAAATATTGTTTTCTTTTTGTTTCATTTGAATGAATAACTTGCTTTTAATTTTTTTAAATAAACTTAATTAAAGCGTCGCATAAATGAGAATATACTTTTTGAATTCGATTTTTTCGAACATTTTGTTGATTAATACAATTCTTGTAATTTGCTAATAGCTGAATTATCGAATTTTACGGTGGAATAAAATAACTCCATTATTGAAGACAAAAAAAAAAAAAATTGAAGTCCACTAATGGCTAATTTGCGTTGCTTTTCAATTCTTCTGAAAGTTTAAAACAATCACACGTTAAAAAATACAACCTTTTTTTCCCCTCATTTAACGACCAATGATTCTTTTTAACGACACACACTCGCCGCAGCACACTTCGAGACGGTCGAGTAAGCAAACATTAAATTCTCGAGCACACTCTAGCCTTTCATTATGACCTTATCAACTGCTTACAGCACTTGTTTCGCCATTGAAGCAAATAAAGTAAAAAATGATACAAGTCGAGTCGGAAAGTATTCTTACCATTTCTTCATCAACACGATGAAAAGGAAGTTTGCGAAAGAACACAATACATTTTCACCACCTAATATTTTCGAGATTGAACCAAGCGTTCCGGAATGTCGGAAGAAAAGTTTCATATAGGAACAATGAATTGAATTGTACTGTGTTTTTTTTCCATGTACTAAATGAACTCCACGGCTATGTTTTGCGAAAGACACTGTATTGGTAGATGATTTAACACACTTTTTTCTCCCCTACAAAAATTTAGAAAGTTTCCCTGTAAACGAATTCTTATATACATGTCTTGTTCATTTGTGGATATCGAAACTCGATTCGACAAACTTAATCCTATACAATGGTATGCAAGTAATCCTTTAGGTATGCAAGTCAAACAAGAAAGATATAGCATCTTATTACATTTTCAGACTGTTTCTTTTTATATCATTGCACTCTTTCTGGCGTGGAAAAAAAGGATTATAATGATGGACACCAATGAAAACTAAAGTTAAATGTTAAAGAAATTTCAGTTATTCTTTTTATGGGATTTAAGTGTGTTATTCAAATATTTATTTGTATACAACATTCAAAACTCATGAGATATTCGTTCAAAAACAGGTTATAGTTTTATGATCCACCTTAAGAAGTTATTTTAACACGACAAAGAAAAGCGCGTGCCATGATGCACTCATTCCTCTCCTTACATCCACAAAAATCAGAGTGAAGAACGAACTTTAATAGAAGTGAGAAATTCCTAATTTAATCCAAAATAATCAGCAAAACTAATTAATCCATACGCATTTAGAGATTTATCCACGCAAAATATTTCCTTGTATTAAACGTTATTTGTCTCAGTCTATATGATTTAAAAATCAATTAATTTCTTTAATTTAACATAACAAAATATGTTTGTTATGTTAATGTTCTGTACGCATTTTTTAAAAATGGTTTAACATTACAATGTTTCCATTTAAGAGAGCATAATAATATTAATAATATTGAAGAAAATAAAATAGATAATTACTTTTCTATCATATAAATTTGTGACTTAGCCATGACGTAAAATATACTAAATTAAAGTATTCTTAAAGAGAGAGATTACATTTACATACCTACGCTTATAACATCTTAAAATATAATATACAGGGAGATTTTATTTGAAAACTGACACGATTCAAAGCGACCTTTAGCTCGATCTAACAAACGATATTGCATTTAACTCGATATGGAGTTGTGAAAGGACATGGGAGTGGCATGTGGGGTATGTATGGCGCTGAACGATGCAAAAAGTAACAACAAACTGAAAATTACAGCGAAATAAGTTTTATTCACTGTACTTACTTCCCCTGCAAAGGAAATCAACCCCAGTCAATATGACCGCCGTTCTCACCGTGACTACTCCGTGCATAACACTTCTTATGCAACGTGTCTTAAGAAATAATCCTCAGTCTTTGATATGTCTACCAATAAAGGTTCCCGGTGATGCGTCCTCTATCACAGTTGCAACATCTGTTATCACCTCTTCTGACACAGGGTTACGACCTCCGCCTTAAGTGACTGTTTCACCGAACTTCTTAAGGTATCCGACTACCCTAAAATCATGATTTCTTTAAAAAAATGACAAATTACTTTTATTATTTTATTTTATAGGCAATCTTATTAGCTTCATAAAAGTTCTTTTTTATTTTCCATTCACTAGAACAAAAACTACAAGTGTTTTAGTAAAAGCAGATGCCATTACTTTACATAAGATGTCAAACTTTAAAATGCGTTTTTCTCGAAATGTGTTTATTTCGAAAAACTCAAAAGGAGACAACAATTGCTCAAAACACTCAAAATAATTTGCTGAAATTTTTTCTGTATCTTCTATATAACAGTAGAAGTATTTTGACCTTCATATTTATCAATCACTGTTTTATTACAAAATTTACAGTCCCTTAAGTGAATATATTCACTGATTTTTAAGCAATTTCATATAATAACTAAGATAAAGTGCTCTAGTTTTTATAAAAATTAAAATATTTCTTATCCTGAAGGTCATTTTAAAAAAGAATTGCAAAGTAATACATTAAACTTGAAAAATTGAGAATATATTCATTTACTTTTTGTACAGAGCGGGCCGTTAATGTAATATTTTGTCTTTTGCCCATTTTTTCCCATTTTAGTAGTAATAATTTATTTTCTCTTCTTAATTTTAGCCTTTTTTCTTAAAATGTATTAAATAAATCTAAAAGCAAAAAAAAACTCTTCGTATCTCCATTTTTTTAAAAAAAAGTAGTCGCAAGCAGTCAGATATCTTAAAGTATCAAAAACATGTTCGGAGTACTGTTTTAGAAAATACTCAACATTATAAATGATTTTGTAGGAATCAATACCAATAAAAAATAACATTTACCTAATGATGTTTAAAAAATATATCAAAATTTTACAAAAATCACAATTATAAGGGAAATTTTAGAATTGTTTTTGAACACCTTCAAGGTAATTAGAGAAAAAAGCAATAAACTTGTATCAGTAAAAATATAACTAAAACAAATTAGACTCAGTTATTTTGAAAATGTACTATAATTTTAATGTTTTATCAAAATTCTAAAATTTTAGAACTGATTGAGTAAATAGTGTAAGAAATGTAACATTCTTTGTGAGGCCATTATTTAAGTAACTGACCATAATTCGAAAAATATTCATTCAATACGAAATGTTTTTGTACATTTTCTAGAAAATAATATAAATATCAGGCTCAATATGTCTCATAAAAATGCGATTTTAATATTTTTAACTATCAGAATCGCTATGACAGATTTTGAACAATTTTAATGACCATTTCTGGTTGATTAAATTCCCACTTCCGATTTCTCTAATTTTATAAAATTGATTGTAACTTGGCCTCTAGGTAACGTAGAAACGAAACAAAGAATGATTTGTAGAACCAAAAGATGCTCTTTTCAATAAAATTAAAAGCAAGAAATATGTGCTTGGACCGAATTGGGTCATTTCAACGTGTTCGGTTACTTAAGCATTCCTTCTATTTGTTTCACGAGAAGCTATGGAAGATTAAAAAATCATATATACAACTTTGAAAACTATAAGTTTTCTTTGTTGTTATGATTTTGGAATTCCTTATTATTTTGAGGGGATTAGTCAGGTGTAGCTCTTCTAACAAGGTTAGCGTAGGATACTCCACATCGTATTTCGAAGGAGAGATTACCTCGTATTATTATTTTTAAATTCTTTTCATCGGAAGATACTTTTTTGGAATTGGGAACTTTAGGCACTTGGTGTAGCAGGCTGCATGTCCGTATTCCTTACAGTTAATACAATAAGGGCTATCCTGCATTTCTTTTATTTCGAAGTTTTAGTTGTATGTTATTTTCTACACTTAAAACATTTGGGTTTTAGATGGCAATTTGCCGCAGTGTGATAAAAATTATTACAATTGAAACATTGAGTGGCTTCTTTAACTAAGATTTCCTCAACTTTTATTTGCATATAACTGATGTTAATTAATTCGAAGATTCTTTTGGTTATTCACTTTTCTTGGTATAGTAACTTGGAAGTGGGGATCCAGTTTTCTTAGATATGAGTTGGATACAGCTGGTAACAGTGTATCCAATTTCCTCTAAGTCATTTTGAATATCTTCTACTTTCGAGAAGACGAGAAGACTTTTAATGAAAGTTTTAATAGGTTTGGGTTTTATGACGGGATATTCAAAGTCACTACCCTCCACCAAGGCGTGAAAAAGAACCCATTGTTCATCATCATTACTAACACATAATTTAATAAATTCACAGGAAGTTTTATTTTTAATGTCGGGGAAATTTTCATTAATTATCTTGTTCGGAATTAGTTGGGAGCGGTTATTCCACGTCTTGTTCAAGTAGAGCAAACTAGTTGTCCGTTTCAATTGGTTCAATATTTTCGATTGCAGAGTCAGGCCTGGAATTTTTTTAGGGGAAAACAAAATCATCCGTGGATTCCTTTTGGTTCCCTTTAAGTTTTCTTATTTTTCTTTGTTTTATTGCTAAAAGTTAAGATATCAGAGCTATTACTTTCATTGTTATTTAAGAGTTTTGCATTATCAGAATTAATTTCCGTACTTACATTAGTAATTGGGGTCTTATGGTCCGGGCAGTACGGTAAATTACTGGGGGAAGAAAAGAAGCTCACTCACTATGAGATTCTTGCTTTTAAAAGTTTCTTCAATGGATTTCTTCAGGACATATGTTGTCCGATTTTCCTTCGTTGAGTAACTGGGTATAAATTTGGAGCAGTTGTTCGGAGTCTTGGATCTTGTTAATGATCTCTTTCAGCTTTTTGTATCCTTTCACCGCCTTCAAATTCGTTATTTCAAAGTCCATTTTGTCCAGGTCCGTCAATCAGAGGTGACTTGGTGAATCTCCATCCGCCAGAATCAGGCTTGGATCTTCCACTGCATGTAGCTTTGGAGTTTCACATCTTGTGTACTATCTTGCAATAATATATCTCATGCACAAATATCCAGAAATCCCTCTGAAATGCAACACACTAATTGTATATAGAACATAATGACATCACACAGCAACGTCACAGTGACACAAACGCGACGTCCTGCACACAGCGCCACTTATTCACAAAAAAAAACATTTTTTTGAACCAACACATGATGATTTAAGCCCAGTGGCAGAATGGTAATGCATCACGCTTCCACACCACAGATCCGATGTTCCAAGCCCGGGCTGGGCAAGGTCGACTCAGTCTTTCATCCCTACAGTAGGTCGATAAATGAGTACCAAGCTTGCTTGGGAGCTTAATACTAGGGGTTTCGCATCCGACTGACCATCTAATTGGAACATCTGCCCATGCACCTCAGGGCCCAAGGTCAGTAATACTGATATGAACACAGTAGGCTTTGGCTTTCATGGGCTGTCACGCCACTGAGTTAAGTTCTGTTGATTTACTTAAGATGTACAAATTTCCTATATTCTTCAGTTTCTCAAACTGATTCATTCCAATTTAAATAAAGCATATTAAAGGAATTCAGTCCTACAAGAACAACTGCCATTCTACTTTCCTCAGTAGCATATTATTGTTATAAAAAGGTCTATCGAAGGTAAACTTCATAATTTGAAAACGAGATCTGATGAATTATACCTTTTAGAGTGGATTTTTCCCTTTGTCACATAAGGGTTTTGAGTTCTATTTCGATCTAGAGCTTAAATAGAGAACTGCCAAATCTTTTTTTTTTCTCTCTTTTTTTCATTCCAAAAAATACCTTTACCTTTGCCAAACCCCTAGTATTTTACCTACACAGTTTTTAATATTGAAAAACCTTATACACAAAGAGGTCTCTTTAAAAGAAAAGTCAGAGAAAAATTTCCAGTGGAGCTCAAGTTACATCATCCAAAATTCAATAGTCTATATCTTCAGTAGAGATGGAGAAATATTAATATCCCTAATACCGAGCAGATGGCAAACGTATTTCCTTGCCTGTTCCATTTCATATAATCCTCATAATGAAAGTAAACTCAATAGATATGAGTTTTTGAGAGAAAAAAGGCAGAAGTCAGAAGTTACAATTTTATAATGGGCAGAACTGTGTCATCCCTCTCTCCCTTTATCTATAAAATAAATATCATTACTTATTTTATTCAAGATTTCAAAAAAATAATTCCAAGTAGGGTCATAATACAAATTTCTTTTTTTACGAATCAATTCTACCACCCACTTCTGTTGTTTCAATGGAGGCGAGACAAATGCTATGCCCTTTCCAAGTGATTTGTTGCAAACAAAGTTAGGCTTTCTTTTTTTCTCGTGGGTGTGCAGACAATACTCTTTTCGATCTAAAACTTTTGCAGAAGTTTCAGGAGAATGTTAGACAAACAAAACTCTTTCTCGAAAATTGTTTTTTGAAGGCAAGCATCATTTTTCTTGTGACATACAGCTTTTGAAAAAAAAAGAAACAAACAAAAGTAATACAACGAAGTACCGTTATTTTTTGAAGTCATTCGCAAAAAGTTTCCAGCTTACATTTTATGGATAAAGTGAAGGAAGATATAGTATTTTTATTTTGTTAATTGAAAAATAGTTATCATGATGTAGTTTTTAAGATTTGATGGAAAATTTTTGGAATATTATCAAAAAAAAAAAATATAGCTACTGTAATCAAATAATTGATTTTATGCACACATTTATTAAAAAAGGAAATAAAATTCTGAATTAAATATCTGATTCTGAAAAAACAAAACAAAATGCTGGAACAAGACAATAAAACTTTCAATGATTAGATATAAATTAACAACCCAAAACCTCCTTGAAAAATGTTGTATTTTGAACATCAGAAAAAAATCAAGTTAATCACTCATGTACTTGTGCAAAAACAGTTATATTCAATAAGTATTTTTAATTCTTTTCTTGTGTTTAGTAAAAAACTATTTCTAATAGTTTATGCAAATGTTTAAATTTTCTTAGAACAATAACTCATTCTTCCAAACATATGTTCCTACAATTCAAAATATGTATTCATCCCATTTAAGGTATCCGACTACTCTAAAATCATGATTTTTTTCAAAAATTGACAGTTATCTTATGATTTTATTTTATAGACCATTTTATTAGCTTAATAAAAATACCAAGCTTTCTATTTTCCATTCACTAGAACAAAAACTACAAGTGTTTTAATAAAAGACGATGCCATAACCTTACACAAGATGTCAAACTTTAAAATGCATTTTACTCGAGATGTGTTTTTTTTCCGAAAAACTCAAACGGGGACAAGAATTGCTCAAAAGGTTTTGAAAATAATTTGCTGAAACTTTTTGTGAATGTTTTGTATAACTGTTGAAGTGTTTTGCTCTTCAGATTTATCAATCACTGCTTTATTTGAAAATTTACAGTCCTTTATGTGAATATAATCACTGTTTTTTTAGCAATTTCATATAGCCTCTAAGATAGAGTGCTCTAGGTTTTGTAAAAATAAAATATCTATTTTGCTGAAGGTCATTTCAAACATGAATAACAAAGTAACACCTTAAAATTGAAAATTTGAGATTTTGTTCAAAAATATTTATATAGAGCGGGCCCCGTTTATGTAATTTTTGTACATTTTAACCAGTTTTTTCTCCTTTTAATAATAATAAATATTTTTCTGTTTTCAATTTTACGATTTTTTCCTTAAAATATACTAAATAAATCTAAAAATCACAAAAAAATTCCCAAATCTCATTTTTTTCAAAAAAAAAAAATTGTCGCAAGTAGTCGGATACCTTAATTCACATGTATTTATACATTTAACAAGAATAATAAGTCTATTTTTTATATATGCGTCGGTTTGAAGTTTGGAGGATTACGATTCCATCTCAGGTGTCATCTTCATCACTCGAGGGGTTTTCAGAATTACGAGGTCTGTCAACCATAGTTCTCGTGTAGCTTCATTTGGCAACTGTAATAAGAAATAACCATAGCCATTGTTTTAAACTTTGAATGTTATAAATCATAAATCATTGTCTAAATGTAAATCTATTTAAATAGTAATAAAATGAGTAATAGGTAATTAAATGAGTAAAAATTAAAAAAAACAGCAATTTTGGGAAAAGTTTAATTTGTTTTCTGAAAAAAACGTATTTCTCCTCCACACACCCATAAAGTATAGTCAAACACACATTTTTCTGAGCCAAGGAAAGATGACGAACCGCTTATTTAAAAAGTAATATAAAAGAAAAATTAAGTCAGTTCCAACTTAGATCAAAGCAAAATTTTATTTTAGCTACTTTTAATTAAATAGTTACAATTAATATAAATATTTATATACATAGAACAGAATAACAACACATTATAAGTGGTCATTAATTTTTATTAATTATCATTAAAGTATCGTATTGTCATCCAAAACAATCGTGCTTATAAAATTCAGTTCAACTGAATGCTTTAAAAGTGAGAAAAAAATCTTTTCAAGTTTTGACACAAGTCGCCAACGTGGCTGTATTTGTAATTCTTTAAATAATTAGTTTTAATAAATTAATTTTTATTAATTATAAATGAATAATTGTATTGTCATCCAAAATAATTATGTATGTAAAATTTCAGCTCAATGGAGCGCTACATAATGTATTTTATTAACGATTGAAAAATCTACCAAGATAAGTAAATAAATTTATAGAGAGTGCGAGTTAATAGAGGAATTGGAAAAATAGATATTATAAAGCAAAGAATAATAAATAAAAAAAAATACAATTTCTGATGAGATTTATAGGCTCGTATCATGTTGCAAATAAAAAGTATCATGTTGTTTGTATTGGATTTTATCCGTAAAAACATTTTACATTACGCATTTATTCCTAAATCAAAATAATGTGATATACCTAGAGCAGGGATGCCGAACCTGGTCGCACGTGTGCCATGGACGGCATGTGCCACACTTTTTTTGGCACGCGATGTGATTGAAATGGTTTCCATTTTATTTAAAACTTCAAAGTTCGCTATGAGTTATTACGAACAAATATGAGTGTTATTTAACGTGGAAACTCACACTGTGAGTGAAAATGTATCCATTTTATTGTAATTAAAAATAATACGACTTACTATTCTGACATTTCAACCATAGCAAAATTCTTAACATTCCAAATTCAAACTATATATCACAAAGTTTATATCAAACTGATTTTTCAAATTCTCAGCAGCGCTAAATTCGATTTAATATAAATTTAATACAGTTCAATTTACTTTAAAAGTACATCCCGCAAAATTTAATTGCAACACATCTTTTTCTATAAATTATAAACCATGAACCAGAATTAAAAGTTACCTTTCAATATATCTTGAATTAATAGTAACTTTGTTTTATGTTCAAAATATACGAATTAAATAAATGATTTAATGAAAAAATGAAATATTTAATGCATTTCTTTAAATAAAAATAGATTAAGTGTCTAATGAGTCTGTAATTACTATTTTTATTAATTTTTTCACATTTAAAACAAATAATAATCACACCGGAATATTTTAAGAACGAAATAAATCGAACATTAGAATAGTGAGAATAATGTAACTTACGATAAATAAACCCTTCTAATGAAATAAATCTTTTAAAAACTGCTTTATATTCGGCATTTTTTGAGAGATGGGAGCTAATTAGTTAATTTAAATGAAGAATGTTTCCATGCTTAGTTTGAAATTAATTGTAAATTTGAAATTAAATGTAACTTTTTTTAAAAAAATGTTTATGTTTAGAAAATGCTAAAAATGTAGAAATGCAGAGCTATATTAATACGAGTACTTAAAGTGCAGTTTACATTTACGTATTGATTGCACACAAACGGTATACGAATACGGAATTTTTTAATTCAGGAAGAACAAACGATTTTTTTCTCGTTTTTATCGAAACTGGAGTTGTAGGAACTAAAAGAACAGAAAATATAATACTAATGTGATGCTAGAAAACTATAACGACTAATTAAAAATGAAAATATAAGATATATTATCTGTTATTTAAAAAAATTGTGTCAGTTTTCAGACCTAAACAAGTTTATATGAGTGTAAATTTATACTTTGTTATTTGCCAGATAGTATTTTGTAAGTTTTACGCCTGTTTTATTTTAATCATCATAGCGAAAATAGTGAAAAGAATACTTTTTTGTATTAAAATAAAAACATTTTCTTTAAAGTTTGTAGTTTTTTTTTTTTAAAATAGCGAAATTTTTGTGCTGTATATTCAGATATCATCAATGATAGTCAATTGTAAATTCTAGAGTATTTTATTGCATTAAAGATTTTATAATGAATTTTTAGATGAAATTATGCTTAGCAGTGATATCCGCCCGGTCCCATACGTGCGTATACGCTCGGAACGTGTGGGTCTGGAGAAACGTTTCTTTCTCCTTTTGCCGATCCTGGAGGGGTTAAAAGTAATTTTGATTTAACATTTCGTTTTTTTTATTTAACACAAACATAAATTCAAAGGCAATTCTGTCCAATGCGAGTTACAATTGAATTACAGTAATGGAATATTCTTATTTATAGATTTTATTTCTCATACATAATTTCTTTCTTTATCGAAAAGATTTTAATCTCCAAATTGATATTTTTTTTACGGATCATATTTAATGAAAAAGTATTCGCATAATTTAAAAAAAAAAAACAATTACATATACATATATTGCAGTTTTTTTCATCTGTAGGCATTATGCCTATTCATAGGCAATATGAATATGCATTTGATAAACGTAGCTTCCATTTATACTGCATTAAAATTAAAACAATAAAACTGCAACAACATCAAGGATATAAAATACACAAGAGATATTTATTGTACGTAAATAGCATGGCATGAAAACAAAATGATCAAATTTGCAAGAAGATTGGGTGCTTACAAGAGTGCGAAATTAGTAGAAATAGCTGCCCCTCTTCGCAAATGAAACAGATATTACCCAGTTAGGCAGATATTTCAACAGAGTTTGGCTGACAGAAATGGGTAAGTCATTCCATGCTGCTTCATGTCTATTACACATTTCATCAACTGTATTAGCTGAAGAGGGGTGGTGGGATAGTGTCTAAGCAACTCATAATTAGATGTTTTATTGGGTGACAGATCTGGACACCCTACAAGCCAGGGAGATAATTTAGTATCCAGTGTATCAAGGAAAGTTAGAGCTCGATGTGCAGCGTGTAGTCTTGCATTATCGTGTTGGGAAATGCATTTGGCAGGCATCGAAGATATTGAACAATTACTGGATGCAAGATATTAATTGTAGTGATCTGCGTTCAAACTACCATCGATGCAAAAGTAAAGATGTACGTATCGTGTACCTAATGGCTGCTCAAACCATTACACCAGCTGCAAGGCCCCTACGCTTATATCTAATGCAAACAGGCGACGAGCGGTCTCTTCGAGCCTCCAGACACGTGCGCTGCCATTAGAATACTGCACACTGAACTGGGACTCGTATAAAAATACAACATTGTGCCACTGCTGTGTCCAGCTTCAACGTTCGGTGTGCCAGAGTCACCGTCTCTCTCTTTTCAAGGGAAGGCGAATGGTCGCAGTCCCGACAGTCAACCCTGCTGCGAACGTCGTCGCACCACTGGACGTATGGTAAACATACTCATTTCCTGAAGAATGATCCGTGCTGTGGTTGTACAGTTTTGACGGCGCGACCTCACACTACGTCTGTCCCATTGATTCTATGTTCGCATTATAGTGGACGGACGATAACATGCACTCTTCTTGATATGCAACGATCCTGCTTCTATCGAATTCCTGTTAAGCACTTCTTATTTGAGGCCATTTGACGATATTCTGGGCAAACTACGACTTTACAAATAGCTTTCCGAATGAGAAATTCCCTACAAATTTAATATTTATAGCTTTTTTGGGGGATTTTTTTGTTGTTTATATAATTGCGAAGCTTGCCACCAAATTTCAGATCTGTTAACAAATTAGTTATTAAAATATTTTAAGTTATTAGAGCTATGATGTTGGTTTCAGTTTCATTTTAAAACCTTTTTCCGATTTTAAATTGAATAAATTAAAAACATTTTTGAGTACAATCAATTTTTTTAGTGTCAAATGTTAATTAATTCTAATTTTCATTGCTAAAATCATTTCTGCCCAAATATGTTTTGAGTTCTTTGAATTTTCGTAATTAATTAATTAAAATTTAAAATTGATTTCAAGGCCAATTTTTGTTTTAAAAAATAGTTTAAATAATTTAAAAGCTTTAGCATTAATTTTTTCCTCTTGAGAAAAGGCCATGACAAAAACATTCTCAGGTTGCTGTGAGAAACAATATTTCAAAGAGAAATTCTACTCTGAAAATGATGTACCTAAAAATCCAGTCCTCAGCTGATACTACAATTAGACTTCCAAATTCAAGTATTCTCAATTCAAGTATTGCAGATAAAACTGAAAATTTCCTTGATGTACCAAACTATATTACACTAAACATATTGTAGTACCATATTTTAGTATTTTAAAGTCGTACACACACACACACACACACACACACACACACACACACACACACACACACACACACACACACACACACACACACACACACACACACAGCAAGAGCTAAGAATTTCCAAAATTGCCCGGTTTAAAACTGAAAAAAATTAAACTTTACGAACAAACCTGGCTGTTTTTAGCTTGTTAGAATCATTATTATTTTGTACGTAAATGTTTTGTGTTTAAAAACTTTTGTGTAAAGATTAAGCTGAATAAACTATCATCGTAACAAATGCTATCAATATTATGTAAAAATATAGTAGTATAAGTACAATTAATGCAGAAAATACGTTGGAAAATAGCATATGAAAAAAATTAGAGCCTTAAAGGTATAATAAGTTTTTTTTATGCGTTTACAAACTAAATACGTTTTTCTCAGATTTCCAATTTTAAAGGTATAAGTGTTTTCTAATCCCTAAGGCTTTTTTTCTGTTCATCATAGAACTTTGAATTTTTTTCTATCTACTCCTAAACGTACGTTCTATGAAAGTTAGTATGGATTCAGGGTTGAGATCTCTAGTCATTTTTTTTTTGAAAAATACTAAATTTACTATTTTAAAAAGTTTTATGTTTTTTCCGGGTTTTTTTAAGAAAAATAATTATTAAAAACCAACAAGGAAATATATTTTTAAATCCATTCTAACTTTTGTTTGCAATAATCTAAGAAACATAAATAACTTGAAATGACAAAATGTTTTTAAAAAGTGAATATCTTATAAAAGTTTGAAAAAAAACTTGAAAAATTCTTAATTTTTTAAAATTGTAATACTATGGTTGGTGAAACTGACTTTTTACTTTCAGAATCCACTTCATAATATAATCTGAATATAAAAAATAAATTATTTTTACTGTTACTATATCTCCAAAAAATTTCTTTTGAAAAAGGATACTATGTAGCTTTAATGCAGTGCTTCACATGCCGTATCTCCCTCCTGCGTCGTCCAAATGTGCTGAAATGCTAATCTCATTTGCGTATCTCACCTTCTTCTTTCATTCATGGATTTTGACGTTCTCAAATTATTCCTTCCTGGTGTGTGTGTTGAAAATTTCAGTGGCAAGCAGCGTATAATGTACTTAAATATCAAGAACCTATAATAATGTAACCTTTTGTTTTTAATAAGGATTTTTTATTTTGAAAATATTAAAACATAATTATTCTTTTACATATACTTTCTCACAGGTATCGAAATACGCTGAAATAAATACTTGTTTAATATCAAGTAGGATCCCATTTCGCCTTAAAGATCGCCAAGACCCGTGGAGTTATTCACTTCAAAAGTTCTGATAAGAAATCTGAAGTATCTGCTACAAGACACTTATCAACTGGAACTGCAGTTCCTTCCTATACCCAGGTGTTATCTTTTTTCCAGGAGGAATCTGAACTGTTCACTTGGATTCATGTCAGCGGAATTAGGAGACCAACAAATGATTTGAAACTCACCAGCATGTTCCTCGAATCCATCGGATTTTATTTAACGTTCAGATGACTGTTCAAGTCAAAAAGATTTGTTTTTTTTTTTGCTTTAAGAAAAATAATGTTCGACGAGAAACACACATATTTGTTTCCTTAGTACTAGTCGAACATCGCGCGCAACCTTTTTAATACTTACTTGTCAGAAGATCTTTCAAACTGTACCAAACGGTCTGCGAGCTTATCTATTTCAACGCCTTGAGAAAAAAGAAAGTAGAAAAGACGATAAGTTATTTGAATTGGTTTTATTTTTAAGGATGGTATTTTGTCTTACTAGATCCCCCTTTTACCCATCCGAAATGTTCCTTTTCTAAATCTGCCCGTTGACATGGAACAAAAAAGAAAGAGAAGAAATGGAAGAAGAAGAATATAAAAGAGTCTCTGCAGGACGAGTCTCCTCCTCTGTCATCAAGGTGTCAACGATTGTGCTCTCCCGTCGTCCAGGAAGAACGGCTCCTCTCTTCGCCCACTCGGGAAGTTTCAGTACGGAAGAGACCAAATTTTCCAATCTTTCATTCCTTTCGGAGTGCTTCCAGACATGCAAAATTGAGACTTACATTCTCCTCTTTCTTTGCTTTTTAGATAGACACATTCTTTGCTTTGAGAGAGAGATTGAGAAAGAACGCACAAAAGTCCAGAGACAGACAAATGAGTTTTGAGAAGGAAAACAGTCTTCTAAAACTCTTCGGTTCCTTTTACTTTTTGCGTTGCTAAAGCAAACTAAAACAAATATCAATAGTCCCAACGAACACTTATAATAAGCTTGAACATTGAAAGGGTTCGTTTTTGTTTACCGATTGACGGGCTCCCATGACCCTTAACAGATATCTGTGCACTCAAAAAAACCCATCCTTCTTCAAACCAATGTAACTTATTAATAAGATGAAATAATAATTTGAAATTTTTACCACATAATAATTATATATATTTATAAGATTTCTCAAATGTTTAGGGAATTAAGAAATTTAATTTAAAATTAATTTAAAAGTTATAATGAAATAAATATAATTGGACAATTATTTAAAAATATTAAAATCTGTACTTTACACTGTGCAGGATTTTATGTACAAAATGGATCAAAATTTACAAAATTAATTTTACTGGGTATAAAAATGTTCACTTTTGAAGTTATACTAAACTGAAGAAATTTAGAGGGGAAAAAATGAATACAATTATAACGAACATTCTTAAATTTTAAAAAAAATAAATTAAAATGCAAATAAAAAATGTATTAAATTTTTTTAAAAAAAATTGATGTATAAAATATGAAGAGACTTATTTTGAACCCGTGTATAAAATTTCAAATTGATATCATAAACAGTTTCTGAGAAATCCTGCGCGGAAGCTAAAATTGTTTGTTTTGCAAAAAATGAAATTAAAGATTCAAGAGATGGGGTTTTCGTTTAAATTTCACTACTTATTTCTCAATAACTTCGATCTTCACAGTATCAACACAATTTTGGTACCAAAATAATCTGAAATATTAAAGCTTTAACATATTAAAAAAAATTGAAAAATTTTTCAATTTGAGTGTCCTGAGAGCTGTTAAAGCAAAAGGAAACCAATATTAATAGTCCCAACGAACACTCTTAATAAGCTTGGACATTAAAATGGTTCAGTTTTGTCCAACGATTTAACGCGTTCCTCTTCAAAGTGAATAAGTCTATTTTCATGTTGTAACTATCATTTTTCCTTACAGGCTTTTGTGTCCACATAGATGATATTAGCCACTGAAGTTGGGCATTTCTTGACGTTGTATGACTAATTACAGAAATTATTGATATCTTAGTCTTAAGCTTTCGAGTATATTGGAGCTCTTCACTTGAAAAAGGCAGGACTTGCGTTTATGAAACGGGAGGATAGATGTCGAGAGCGCATTCCTAACTCCTCCACCAGAGTTGTTTTCCATTTCAGAGGGGATCTCCTTTCAATAAAAAGAGCAGGCTTAAAACTTTAAAGTCTGTCACTCATATGCTCAAAAACCGAGTTTTGATCTACAACATCTTTGGAAGTAGATATCCACAAAAGACTTTCTTAGATAAAATATCTATATACTGATCAAAATAAACGTGTTTGAAAATTTTCAAGTTTAGAAGTCCAATAGTTGACAAAATAAGAAGTTTTATTTATACACTCCTTTCCTCTTTGTTGTCGATTTCCATAAAACCCGTTCTTATATAATCCCTACTAAAAAAAACGTGTGTGTAGTTTTAATAGTTTAAAAAAGAAATTAATTTTTTTCTTTTCTCTCAGTACCCACTACCGCAACCCCTCCCAAGGAACGATGCGCAGGTAGCACTTTCACTAGGGGTCCCTGTGTCTTCTCGAACCATACAAATGCGCCTGGCAGAAGGATCGCGGCGCCCATTACGTGTGTTGCCCTTGATGCCTACCCGTCGACGCCACCGTTTGGAGTGGTGTCCTGCACGAGGAACTGGACTGCAGTGGAATGGAACTAGGTCGTCTTTAGCGATGAATCCAGATTCAATCTCAGCAGTGATGACAACCGTGTTCGTGTGTGGAGACCCCATGTTGAACGCCTCAATCCTGCCTTTGCTTCACTGCGACAGAACTCTCTCACAGCTGGTGTGATGGTATGGGGTGCCATTGCTTTTAATACACGGTCACCCCTAGTATAGCTCCGTGGCACCATGACAGCCCAGTGGTATGTCCATGACATCCTACAACCACATGTGTTGCCACTCATGCACGGCTCCCAGGAGCAATTTTTCAACAAAACAATGCTCAGCCTCACACGACAAGGGTGTCCCAAGACTGTCTCCGCACTGTACTACTGTTCCTTGGTACGCCCGATCCTCACATTTGTCTCCAATCGAGCATATCTGGGATCATTTGGGACGCTGAGTTAGGTATCCCACGAGTTTGAACGAACTAGAGGCAAGGGTACAGTAAATATGGAACGAAATTTCTCAAAACATCATACCAAACTTGTATGCCTCAATGTCCGATCGTATTGCATCGTGCATTCATGCTAGAGGGGGTTCAAAAGGGTATTAAATCCTCTGTTCTTTTGCCCTTTTCTCTTAAATAAATTATCCTTTTTCTTTTATTTTCGAATAATTTACTTATATCAAAGTAGTCATTACGTATGTAAAATTTCGTTTAATTTTGATACTCCTTTTTGGTACGCTAACTTTTTTGTCCATGAGTGTATTTCGAAAATATTAAATCATGAGTTTTTAGAAAAAAGGAACAAAGGAGAAATTAATGTGCACATTGTTTGGCGTATTAAACCAGAGGCCGTCAACTGACTTCAATAATCTTGCCTTAATTTTGGTATATAAATTTTTAATGTGTTGCAATTATGTATATATAAAATTTTTGAATAATAAATACTACTGATAATGGAAAATTCTAATTCAAAAACGGTTAAATCAACGCTAATTTTTTAATTTTTTGTTAAAGAATATTTATAACTATGACAAACATACTTTTCAATTTTCTGTTTGTTACATAAAATCTTTAAGAAAGGAACACACAATGCCATACAAACATTCAATTGATAAGCGGGATACTAAGACAAATACCGGCAAGAAGTTTTAAACTTTAGTGTTGTGCCATAAATACACAGTCCAGGTGCACGGCAGTATAACGTCGTGAGTAGATAACAAACAAAGAAAAATTGGCACAGCTAAATTTTAAAATTAAAGCAGTATTTATTTGCTTCATAGGTTACTATAGTCACACTATACTATACTACACTATAGTTACTATAGTTATAAAGTCACAGTTATATGTCAAGCCGGTGCAGTCCGTCTATATCACCGGAGTTCAATCCTTTTTCCCGAAAGCACTCGCCAATCCCTTTTCTTTCCGGGCTCCTCTCCAGTTTTCTCCATCCAGGGCTCTCCCACCTCCCCTAAAAAACCCCTTTTAAACACCAGGGGCAGGTCCACAACACGCCCCTCATCTCTTCTCATTGGCAGGGGAAAAAAAGTTTGCCCTCCTCCCCGGGCCACATTCGTGTACTATTTGTGCGGCAAACACAAACACATTCCTGGTCCGTCTGAAAACTAAGGGCGGCATAATTCTTATCTAACTTCTGAACACCCTTATGTATCACACCACCTGGGTTCTATCATCCCATTCTCTCTACACCGACCGAGGCGACAGGGTTCTTTCATACAGGCTTCGCCTATTGTCAATGGGGTCCCGGCTTTCTTTGACCATTATAACTCCTAGATCGGATGTTGGCGTTTGCCTGAGGTCAGAGAATAAACAATGACCTCACGGCCACGTGCACTCGTGCCTAACATCTGTTTGGAGCCATAAAACTCAGCATGAATGGAAGGTGGGGTTCACCCCAATCGAAGACGTCACAACTCCTTCCCCCTGAAAAGGTCCATTTCACTGGACTGCTCTGGCCTCAGGTTGGTTCAGTTCTTAACATTTCACACTGAAAGGTTTATGACGGGCTCACGCGTCTTTTCTGTAACGTAACCTCTGGGTTCTTTGACGGCCAAGATTAATGGCAAATCTTTTACAACCCAAATGCAAGAAGTGAAATGCAATTGTAAAATGCAAATAAGATAGCTTTTAAAAGAACAGAAATTTTAGTAAGCAGGATGGCCATTTAGGGAAAGTTATGTTTAGAAGAGATAGAAGTGTGAATTGACGGCCTATCAAAAGATTACCAAGATTTCTAGCCATTACTACAAGGTGCATACTATTGCACGCACGCCTAAAGAACTCTGAACAGTGATTGAACCTTAGCTTGAATCAAGGTAGGACTGATTATTTGATATTAGGACTTGTAACATTATCAGAATTGAAAGTAGGCGGATAATATAATTATTTAGATAAGTGATCAGTTACGCGATCAGGTTTAACTACAGCTGTGTGTTTGGTTTATTCTCACTTAAGGGGACACGCTACGATTCAATTGACGAAAATTGGTCAAAATATCAAAAAAAAATTTTTTTTTGCCTAAATTATTCCTTATACATTTCTCTATTACCTCACAAAATTTCAGAGCTTTAAATTAAAAAAATCCAAAGTTATTATAACTAATATGCTCGTCAGAATTCACATTCTGACATCATTCTGCTCTAGCAGACGCACTTTTCATTTTCTAGCCAACTTAATTAATTCTAACACAGTTAAGCAGTTTTAAAATAAAGTGAAGAGATTGTAATCCATTCTTAATGTTTGTTTACATTTGCTGAGCTATACTGCGTTCTTTATTCTGCTAATTTTTATTTCATATTTTTGAAATATTTAGTTTCAGTTTACCAAAAGTCTTTTCAAGACTAATTATTTTATCGTTATCAGTTTAACAGTTTTATATATATATATAAACGTATTCTCATCCAACATTTTAATAGTTAAACATGCCTCATTACAAAAGGAAAAACAAATCAAGTAAATTAAGTATTCAAAGCGATGGTGCACTGAAACAAAAACTGAAAACAATATGGAAATTTCAGAGCACAATTCAAATGTTGCTCAACATTCAAGTGCTAATAGCTTTTTTAAAAATGAAAAGTTTCTATGAAAAGAAAAAGTGTACTAAAACAAGAAAAATTTGTTTTGTACCTATGATGGACCAAGTTATATAATTGTTGACAAAAATCCTTGTGTGATATTTTCAAGTATACTTTTGTGGTAGCTGCAACCAGTCAATTTTTAAAACTTGAATTTGGACATAAATATGGTTTTTTCTCATAAATTTAAAAAACTGGTATGTAAAACATGTTCTGAGCAAAAATGGAAGGTTTTTTACATCTTTAAGACTTAAAAAAATCAAATACATCTACACCTTTCGATGTGAATGTTCTTCTTTTTCAAGCATTTCTTGCAATCAGGGGGGGCCCATGCATCGGTTGAAAAAATTTTGCATGTTTCGCAATATGCCTTTGATGTCAGAAAAAACCTTTAATGAAATTAAATTCTACATTAACTCAATGTACTCTCTTGCTTCCCAAACTGTGTTGAACAAAGGCATAACAGCGTTAAAAAATGCATACAGCAAATTGGATAAAAAATGGGTCAAATACTTTTTA
Organism: Trichonephila inaurata madagascariensis; assembly: GCA_019973955.1. Lineage (NCBI taxonomy): Eukaryota > Metazoa > Arthropoda > Arachnida > Araneae > Nephilidae > Trichonephila > Trichonephila inaurata. Next base: position 6,709 of record BMAV01027441.1, on the reverse strand, counting down.
TTTTGATTTTTTGCTGTTTCATTTGATGGGACATAGTTGCCCGGGGACACACATCCCAAATCGGTGTTGGCTGTGAAATTGGAACACTTTAACGGATACGTTATTGACTATGAAATTATGAGCAAGTACTGTCCTATATGTATAAATTTCGAAAAAAGAATTAAACCCCAAACTACAACTGAATACGATGTTTGGGTTTTGGCCCCAAAATTCCTGCCAGATTAACCACATTGGGACATCAGGAGCAATGGGAAAAGAAGTCTGCCTTAAAATTTGGTCTCGATCAAAACATGTGGGCGTTACACAACATTGTTATCTGATGGTGATGCTTAAACTCATAAATTCTTAAATAGCCTAAAAAAATATGGACCAGATGTTGAAATTTTTTAAAAAAGAGTGTATTAATCACAAGAAAAACAAAAAGGGTTTGGACCAGCTTAGTAATCTTGTAAAAAACTGGAAAAGCCAAAAGGGATCACTTTAAAGGGGGAAAATCTTATGGCAGCCTAAAGAAACAACAATAAAAAATAACGCCCGTGCTATCCAAAAACGATTCTGGAAAAAAAAAGAGGAGATATTCAGGGCATGAAAAAATCTATATATCCACACTTTATCACAGTATCGACAAAAAACAATGCACATGAAATGCCCTCCTGGCAAAAAATTCGTGGTGTTTTTTATCGAAAGAGCCTTAGCTAAATGTAAAAACCTGCACCACATAAATCAGATTACTTGACAAAAAATTTCTCCAATATATCAAAGGTTAGCTTCTTTATAGTCTTTTTTGGGAAAGGGTGTAGATGTCTGACTCAGAACAGAAACGAGTCTGCATAGCTTGATTTGGAGTAAGTGCTCTAAAAAAAAACTTCAACAAAAACACGCCGTTTTTAAAAATAGCTGTTTCTGAGGCAATATCAGGGGGATAACTTTGGTACTTTTAAAACCTTAAAAAAAAATACAAAAAGGTTCTAATTTGGATCTTGGCGAAGAAGCAGTAAAATTGCTGCCCACACGTGATTACAGACGTAAAAAAAAATGGAAAAAAATCTTGCTTTTTCCCTAGCACGTCGAAAAGTAAAAAAATAGAATCTGCGAAAAACAAAATATTCAAAGGAAAAAAAAGGGATTACATAAAGTCCTGGGTTTTTAAACATAAACGTAAAAATATATGAAGATGTAAAAAAGAATTATTTTAAAATCATCGTAAAATGGGTTCGTATGTTTTTTTATCGCAATTTTTTTAAAAAAGGAAGGGACTGAAAATTTTAAAAAATTTTTAAAAATATAAAATTATAATTTTCAAAAATACCTTTATAAAACTTTTGTCATGTGCATGTAGTACTGTGACATAGCCATCCTGTGATGACCATGTCGTTCCGGATCCCCGTAAGCTAGAGGGTGGGATTATCAAAAAAGATGAGACATGTTTTTTTCTTAATACAACTTTTATTAAGAATAAGCATATTACTTAATTCTAATTGACAACTTTTTTTTTAAAAAAGGGAGTTAACGCAATTAAACCTTGTATTCCGGTCCCGATCACGCAACTAAAATTTATCCCTTTAAATTTTAATAAATAAACCGATTCCTTAACTTCCTATACCAAAATATTACCTTTTGCAGATCTCCCTCCTTCGGTGATTGAATGATATCTATAATATAATTGAATATGCGAGGTTTCCAACCTTTATAATCTATTTTTTCCCCAAAGCTATAGGACAGCTAACTCTTGATCTAAAAGTTTCCCACACTAAGCTATTCTAAACTTGCCGCCTACTTATCATAAAAACTTCTATCCAAAGTATATCTCATTTACATATTTAGTTTTATCTTCTTGGTATTGGGTTGGAAAGGTTTTGCCATTAATCGTGGCCGTCAAAGAACATAGGGTTATGTTAGCAGAAGGACACGCGAAAGAGAGACGATCACAACCCCTCCAAGAAGAAAAAGCGTGATTTACTTAAAAAGTTCTCAATGCCTTAATAAATTACGTGTCTAAATATCTATTCCTGAATTTCTTCGCTTTCTGAGTTTTATTTAAATTTTAATCTTAAATCCTCATTTTAACTTTTATAATTTCCAATATTTATCTTGACTTTAATTTCATTACTCATCTTAAATTAAATTTAATATTCAATTTAATTTAAACTCGTGACAATAAATTTTACTCAATAACTAGGCCAACATTAATAATTACTGTTTAATTCATGCCCACTCTCACTTTTTAACATACAATCACTTAAAATAACTATACATACAAATTTTTCTAAAAAAAAATTTTTCTGGGTGCGCAGACCCCAACTTTGCATCTTTATCATTACTGCCCATGGGCTGGTTTTCCGCTCCTTTCTTGTTGAAGTTATAATTTTCAGAGTCTGTCTCCTGAAATAGAAAACTTTCTAAGTCACTGTTTCTATGTTTACATAATATCAATCAATTTCACAATTTTTATTCATTATATATTATTTGTATATCACAATAGAAATTTTCATCTCCATCCCCACATCTGGTTCCAAAACTCCCAATGAGTCGCGCAGCTCGTTTATTATTATTGTTAGTGCCCTGACTGCGCCGCGTTTCCCTGAACCAAAAGATGCCTCATAATACCTTGACAATACAACAACATATATATATATACCAGCGATCCTGACCAGTGATCTGCGTTTATAGGTCCTCTCTGTATTTTTTTATATATTGATTTGATTGGCGACCAATCCCTTTTGCCTCTAACTTACGTTTCACCGCTGGATTTTTCTTTCCCCATACTTTGGCGACTCATTTTAATCCTTGATGTACTTTTCCGAAGTACGAGTTTCCTGACTTAGTCTTATACCTATTTGCCGTGCCTGTTCCTAATTCGACCTCGTCACATTTCCTATGACGATATATTCTTATTTGATCTACGTTAACCGTTAATCTTTTCTGATTTCCATATTACAATATTATTGTAATTTTTAACTCTAATAATACTCTATAAAAGGTCCTTCAAATTTTTGTTTAAATTTGCTTTATACTTTGTTGGCGCTGCTGAACTTACAGGGTAATGTTTCTGTAGACCAATCATTTACCTTTTATTTTTATGTCTTTTCTACGTCTATTATAATATCTTTCCCACCTTTCCTGTTTAATTTTCGTGCCAGATCCTGGCTTCCCTTAAAAGCTTTTTTCTATATTTTGTAATTTTGAATTTTGAACTTCCCGAGATCATAACTAGTTTTTGAAATGGTGTAATCAATTTTCGACCCAAAAATAATTCAGCAGGTGATTTTCCGTTGTTTCATTCACCGCCGTACGAATAGCTTAAGCAAACTCACGTAGAATTGATCCCAAGTATCGTGTTGATCATTAACATAATTTGCATTCATTTGCACTATAGCTCGATTAACTCTTTCAGTCCGATTTGCTTGTGGTCGATATGCAGCAGTCTTCACGCTGCCTTATACTAATCTTTCACTTAAGTGCTCAAAAATTTCGGATATAAATTGGGGACCATTATCACTTGTGAATTTTATTGGAGCTCCATATCGCGATATGAAGTTATCAAAAAATGTCCTTATTATTATACGAAGATGAGGCCTTTTAAGAGTATAATTTCAGCCCATTTGCTGAAATGATCGATTCAATACTAAAATATAGCGGTTACGTCTTATTCTCGATATAAGTGCAGGGCCAACAAATCTAACGTCACTATCTCATTCGGATAATTCGATATAATTGGATTTAATCGACCAGCTGGTAACGCGTTTTTATAGTTATTAACTTGGCACATATGGCATGTAGAGACATATTGATCAATGAATTTTCTCATGTACGGGAAATAACAAACGTCGAATTTTTATGATACGTTTTAAATCTGCCCTAAGTGTCAGCAATTGGCTTGTCATGAAATTCTCTCATTATTTCATTCCTTAAAGATTTTGGAATGTATACACGCATTCACCTAATGACGTTGCGTGTTTCGCATAAAATAACAATCCTTCAATTAAACGAAAATCATTAGGTTGGAATTCTCACATATCGTTGCATTAACCGAAAGGTTATCTACCGGGTTTTCTAAATATCTATAGATATGACCCAGCCTAATTCTGGGTCATTTTTCTGTTCCTGTTATTAATTGTTCCGCAGAAGTAAGTACTAATCCCTGAGATTGTAGCTGCAATTAATTTTATCTCAATTATACTTTTCTGGGATTCCTTGAAAGAATGTCAGCCACTGCATTTTGGAGTTTTGGTCTATGTTCCCATTCTGCCTTTGAATTCTGCTAGCAGTGCCCATCTAATCATCCCTACTCGACATTTTGCCATGTGTTAGGCGTGCAGGCCGCGTGATCCGTTAACCCTTTTAATGGGCAATATTCTAAATATCTTCTGAATTTGTTCAACGCCCATACTACTGCTAAGACATTCTCTTTCGGTTACCGTATAATTCCGCTCTGCGTTGTTCAGTGTACGTGACGCAAATACTACAGGTCTGTTTGTTGATTAAGTACTGCTCCTAAACCGATCGAACTGGCATCTGTAAATAACTCGAATGGCTCCTGCAAGTTTGGTAATTTTAAAACTGGCGCTTTTGTTTACACATCGCCGGCCTCTTCCGAATGCCTTTTTGTGCTTCATTGGACCAGGTGGTACTTAAATTTTCGTTTAAGATTATAAAAAAGTGGCTCACAAAAGATCCGCATAATTTTTAATAAATTTCGCGTACCATTGGGACATACCTAAAACTTGGACACCTCTTTTTGAGTTACGAGGGCGGTTTCATCTCTTGTATAGCTCTAACCTTTGTCTCATCCGTTTTAATTCGCTATTTTACTAATAATTAATCCTAAATATTTCAATTCATCGCTGCCAAATTTACTTTTCCTTGTTAATGTCAATCCTGCATCAACAACGAAAAAACTTCCCTTAAATGTTCAACATGGTGAGTGAATGATGGAGATGAGATTATCACATCATCCATATACACATTCACAAATTTCCTATCACCGGTTTTTAGGATTATGTCAATTGCCTTTTGAAATTAGGAGCTGCTCCTGATAAAACCGAATGGCATCCGCTTGAAAGCATAAGTGACACTTTTACTACAAATGCGGTCTTAACAATATCACTGGGGTTTACCACCATTTTGAAATTACCCACTTCTTAGATCAAGAGATGACATTATTGTTGTATATATGGGATGTTCGTTAATAAATCATCTATTAACGGTAAAAAGGGTATCATGGATACTTTTGTGATCGAATTTAATTTTCTATAGTCTACTGCACAAATCTATATGCTTCCGGATTATCTGAGGTGGTAACCCATTATTTTTCAGCATAACACAACAGGTGACGCGTATGGGGATTGAATTGGAACAATCGTTTCCTCTTGTAACATTTTTTGTATGTGAAAATCTATTATTGCTTGCTTAGTCCGGTCATACCTATACGGCCTTGAAGCTACTGGTGGGTTATCTCCCGTGTCAATTTCATGGTATAAAACATGAGTAAGACCTGGTTTGTCTGAAAATAACCCTTTAAAACTACTAAACAAATTTTGTAGTTTTTGTTTTTCTTCCTCCCCTAATTTTGTCTTAGATAAATCTATCTCAACCTTTTTCCTCTTTTTTGGTTCAACCAACTTATTTATTTGAGAATCTGGAATTTTCAACGATTTTGATCAAAATCTAATACTATCTTTGACCCACTTATAAAATCAATACCGAGAATACATGGGTATTCTAAATCGTCAACACATGAAATGACCATTTCTTTCGAATTGTCTGATGCGAATATTCAATTCTACGATCCCCATGTTTTGGCATTTCGCACCCCTGTGCTGTTATTACCTGGCTCACGATTTTTAATTTGCTTATAAAAATATTTTCTATATACTCTTCCGATATAAATGATTTATCTGCTCCGGTGTCCCATAGCGCTTTCAAAAATGTGTTATTTAATAAAATAGGAACGTGGGAAGTTCTACGTGGTGATATACATATCGGAGAAAAGCCTAATTGTCTCTTGTCGACACCCCTTGAGGTTGATCTTTAACCTTTACAATATTTAATCGTCCCTTTGCATCCTATCGCCTCGACTGAAATTTCACTCGAACCCTATTTCTACGGTCCCCTCATTAAAATTATCATTTCGCTCATTTCGAAATGAGTAACCCCTGTTGTTGAATCTCTGATCATTATTCTGAAATCTATTCCTCTCGAACCCTCTATTACTTTGGACGGCTATTCTCGTAAAAATCATTTTTTACTGTTATTTGGTCTACGTCCTACTTCAGAATTCCTCCAGTTTCTACCATTAGCATCAAAATTAGGCATCCTATGCGCATTTTGACCTCGTCTTTCTATATTATCATTCTGTGAACCCCTTTTAATTTGCAAGAATATCTCTTCGAATTTAGCCAAGACTTCCAAAAGTTGTACCGTGTTTTGTGGATTGCGCACTTCCACATAATCTTGATTTGTGGTTCGAGTCGAACTAAAATATGATCACACCAACTCTGCCTTGGGACATTCCTAATTCTAAACTTCTTCGATTTTAATACTTATAAACGAAATCAGTAGGTTCCTGATTTCTTCCCTGCTGGGACGCGTAAAATTGTGTTTGTAGTTCTTCTTTTTTGACCGCGGGAAAAGCTTCGCTAATTCAGCCTTGAGTGCAGAAATCCGTGGCTGATTTTGACCAAACCCTAAAATAAACGAAAAAAACCAT